>JAOTQH010267368.1:0-10886 GCA_025631255.1 Cornus kousa | reverse complement strand
GGCTGGAGGAAGGGGACGGCTCAAAGGGAGCAAGAGCCGGCTCTCCCCTTTCAAGGAGCCGGCTCCTAGATGAAAAATTGAGCCTGCTCAATTTTTCTTGGAGCAGGCTCAATCCATGGAATGCGTTGGTTTTGGGTTTGACTCCTTGGGCACTATTGGGTCAAGTTTGGGCACTTTTGTGATTTTTAAAGGTTTCAGGGACTGGAATGAGATTCCTAAAAGTAATCTTAATGGAATTTAAGCCTTTTAAATATATAATTTAGTAACTTTAATATATATATATATATATATATATATATATATTTCTCGATGCATATGTTGCTTTAGCACGTATTGTACAAAAAATATTTTGCAATATAAATAGATTAAGAACATTTTTTTTCCCTGTATGATAATCATTGTGTGAATATCGACATGGAGAAAACAATATAAATTTATTCCATTTCAATTTTTACGTTAGTCTAACCAAACGTCAAATGAAAATCATCATTTCATTTTTAAGCATTCCATGTTTGCAACCAAACAAGAGAATGGGAATCATCATTCCCATTCTATTCTTAGTTTTTATTCCCATTCCATTCCATTTCATTCACGCATACCAAATTACCCCTAAGTGTTTATATTTCGTAAACAGAAAAACTAACTATTAAGATATGTTTGTCATTTATGCCAAAAAAAAAGAAAAGAAAAAGTGTATTAATTATTTCTCATTGTCCTCGTCATCTTTGCTTTGTTCTCATATGAATACGGAGTCGACCACGTGAATTTTCTCAATTCCTTTCTATATTATTCGTCATATTTTTTATTATGTCACCATCTTACGTCATTTTTGGTCACCTTCCCCATCTCTTACCATCAAGAAAAATCAAACTTCCTTTTCTCACCAGTGCATATGTACCCAAACTCTTTGATGGGTGCTACACTTCATTTTTGCCTCATACTTTCATTTATGATCTTATCTCTTCTAGTCATTTTTATCATTTATCTTGACATTCTCATTTCTCGTTTCTACTAGCTGAAGTAGTTATTGTCTCTTTTTTAAAGCTCGACACTATGATTTATAGAGCATACTTAGTCTAATAATAGTCATATAAATTCTTTTATTTTATCCTATGCACGTGTTATTCTATTTTCATATTAAGATACCATTAGCTTGTCTCTGATTTTTTCGCCACGGTGCAATCCTACTAATTATATCACAATCTCTCTCTCTCCATCCTACTATTTATAATCTTTCATGGGGTTAATATTCACACTCCTTCCATAGCTATAGCTACGTACACACTTCAATTCAATTTTAATCCGAATGAATTTAAGAAGTGTTAAGCTCAACTTCATCTAAAGATTGAATTAGATTCGACATGAGTTGAAATTGATCGATTTTATTTACATCATAATAAATAATTAAAAAGGTGGATGGTGGCACGGTATAAAATTCGATAATGTTGGCCAATTGAAAACTTTGTGAACCTAGTAAATATATTAAAATTTATAAATTTTGTACCAAGTTTCATGTCATAGAAGTTGCACAAACGTAGCCATTTTATATAGGATAGTTTTCTCAAACGGCCAAATCCAATCGACTCAAACTATTATATTTTCTAAATACTCCGTATATTCTTAAATATTATCAATATTCTTGTGTATTGTTTTTTTTTTTTTTTCATAATTTATTCGTGTATTGTTTTTGTACGTTTTGCCAGATATGCATTGAAAATATTCGGTAGAAATATAATAATTTGGACATCACATAGTTCTTTTTTAATGTAGCTGATCATTGTAACCTACTACTAAAACTATTGCCATTAATGTAGACCTAACCTAAAGCTCGAGCTATATATTAAAACATAGTCACGAGGTACTTAGGTCCATTTTTTTAATAAATAAATAAAGAGGTCCAAAATTATTTTACCAGTCCATTCCACTGATATTGCATAATTTTATGAGTTTTTATAAGATTCGTGATTAGAAATGAAGGTAATGCTATGAATCAAGACGTTGCACAGACTCAACTTGAAAGTCGTCTATTCTATTTATTAGAAATATCTTCTTACCAGAATGAATGGGTAGGTAAAGTTTTCAAGTAATGGGCAAATTTCACGAAACCCAGTAGTATCATTGTTTTGATCAAATACCCCTAATTTATTTTAGAAAACCTCTAATGCTGTCAAATTTGATCACATTGCTCCGATTTTGTGGTTAAATGACGAAATTAACTTTCTAATATACCAATTTATTTTTAAAAAGAAAAAATAAGTATTTTACAAATTACAAAAATAACCCTTGGCCCTTTTCTCTTCTCCTCACACACACTCTTTACTCTTCTCTCTCCTCTTCCTTCAGACGACCGCCAAACACTCCTCAAAATCAAAACTGCCCTCCAAAATCCCAACACTAATGTGTTCGATTACAGTAATCCAGATGGGTCCGTCACAAAAATCGAACTTTCAAACTTCACTTGTGTCCCTCCTTTTGGCTCCATTTGCGAGCTCAAATCGCTTGAAAAGCTCTCTCTCGGATCTAATTCACTCCATGGACGAGTAATAGAGGATTTGAACAACTGTGTTCGGTTGAAGTACTAAGACCTCGGCAACAATTTTTTCTCCGACGAGGTTCCGAGTATATCATCGATGAACATATTAATGTTTCTGTATATGAATCAGAGTGGATTTTCTGGCACTTTCACGTGGAATTCTCTAGAAAACATGACAGGTTGATCGGCTGATCCAATTGTCTCTCGGAGACAACCCATTTGGTAGAACTCCATTTCCAATGGAGGTTGTGAAGCTGACCCAATTGAATTGGCTCTATCTTGCAAATTGTAGCATAGAGGGTCGAATTCCGCGGGAAAATTGAAATTTAACAGAGGTTATTAATCTCGATCTATCGCAGAATTTTCTCTCCGGTGGAGATTTCCAAACTTGATAAGCTATGGCAGCTGGAGCTATACAAGAATGAGTTGACTGGAACACTCCCTGTTGGGTTCAGAAACTTAACAGGTCTCCAAAACTTTGACGCTTCAACGAATTATCTTACTGGTGATCTCACGGAGCTCAAGTTCTTGACTCAGTTGGTGACTCTACAACTCTTCAAGAAAAATAGACTCCTTACTTGATGTGGGAGCTAATTCAAAATACTCCATTCCATTGAATGTTTGAAACCAGCAAGAAAAAGAAACTAACTTATAAAGAAATATATCTATAAATCATTCCTGAACCCCCCTTTATGCAGAGTTTATAGAATGTTCTAATATAATCCACAGCTAAATGGATTAGAACAAATCAGCCTAAGAATTCCCAAATTTCACTTTACCTAATCTTACTTCTAATAATTAAGGAGCATATTAGATGAAGGTAATGGATACCTCTCTTGGGCCATACACAGCAGCAACGACTTTGGTGTTACCCATCTTAAAAACAGCAGAACTACAAGTGCAGCACAAATCAGATGGAAACCAAATTAACTTCTTAAATAGGTATATACAAAGACATAGATACAATAAGATACATATATTTATATGCACATAACAAAGGATTTGATAAATCAATGGTGGCAGAACAAAGGATTTAATACCCATCAACTTTGGCAACGGCACCAATTTCTGCTCGAATCTATCTCATCTGTGGGAAATATACATATATAAAAAATTAAAGAAAAAAAAGCTGAATGAAAAAGATAATGGAAGGCAAGGGCATCATCATCACTAATATTACTAGAACTTCAAAAACGAAGGGAAATAAGGATCTCCATAGGGTGGTTTTGATTTTGAGGAGTGTTTGGCAGTCGTCTGAATAGGTGGTCGTCGAGAGGAAGAGGAGAGAGAAGAGTAGAGAGAGAAAGTGACGGAGAAAAGAAAAGGGTGAAGGTTATTTCTGTAATTGGCAAAATAGGTTTTTACTTTTTTAAATAAATTGGTATATCAGAAGGTTAATTTCGTCATTTAACCACAGAATTGGGGCAATGTGATCAAATTTCATAGTGTTGGGGGTTTTCTAAAATAGGTTGGGGGTATTTGATACAAAATCTGATAGTAGTAGGGGTATTATGAAATTACCCCTAATTTTTATTTTAATTTGTACATTTATAAGAAAATTTCTATATAATGCTCCCCTAAAATTTTAAATTTCTAAAATTGTCTTCTCAATTTTTCTTTCCTTTTCTTTTGCTCTTAATATTCATTTAATTTCCTTTTTTTAAAAAAAAAATTAAATTTTCCTTCTTTACTCTAACTCTTATGTTTTTTTCTTTTCAAATTTCTCATTGTTCTTCCCTTTTTTTTCTTCTTCATCGTATGTAATTTTTATTTTTATTTTTGTTCTTCTTATTTAAATTATATATATATATATTCACACTGCGCCCCTCTTAATTAAAATCCTAGCTCCGCCCCTGGTTGAGACACTGGCATATTTATGAAGTTTCTGGCGACAAACCCGAATTCCAGTATGGCTTTGGCGAAGGTTCTAACCTTCCATTCCGGATTCTGATGATCAAAATTGAAATTCCGACCAACTTTTGGGTAACAAATTATGAAATTCTAAACATTCCACGTAACACCTAGGTATTGATATATGTGTTTAAATATAATTTCTTAAATTATATTTTATTTTGAACAAATGAATGGACGGAGATAAATACATAGGTTTCTAGAGGATACCACTCTATTGACATACAGCCTGTAAGCTTTGATTTGAAATTATATTTAATTTCATATTTATATTTCAGAATATTATTATTTATCAAATATTTAAGTTTACGTGATTATCTCTTATTACATGGTATAAATTGTCATAGTTGCAATCCGGTTCCAACATGTCAATCCTTGATTTCTCAACTTGTATAGCCTTAATTTTGTGTTCCAGATGAAGAACGTGGCATTGCAAGAATATGGAGCTTATTGGAATAATGGAATTGCAATCTGTGTGCTATTGACGCAACACCGACACAACAACTATGTCGAGTCGGAATCGACGTGAAACTACCTTGCTTTGGTTATTTTTAATGTTTTAGTATATAAATTGAACTGTCTCGATTTGACTTTGCATGAAATGGATATTGAGGACTTCGTTTGGGATGGGTAATGTTATTTAGTATTTACAATGTTCTTGTCCTTGTACTTTATGTCTTTATATACCCTGAATTTAATTAAATTGTTTAAAATGAAAATCATTTTTTTAGGAAAAATCTAAGGGGTTTTGCTTTGGGATTTCCACTTTGAAAAATCTGAAAGGAAAGAGTATGCCAGAAAATCATATGTTATAAGGTAAAATGAAATAGGCTATAAGTAGCACAAAATATAGAAGGAAAACAACATGGACAAACAAAAAACTTCCTCATTCTCACTAAAGGACTTAAATAATTAATCGTCGTGAAGGGAGAGGTGGGAAGAAGAATAAGAGTAATAATACCAGTGAGTAATGGCAAGAACAGTGTAGATAAGAGGTTCAAAACTCTTTCACCTTCAGTATCTGCCAAGAAATGAAACAGTTGGTAGGTATATATTTGTCTGTAACAATGATACAATGCAAGACAATCTCCATAGGGAGCATTTAGGTCGCGGCTCGCCCGAGTTTAAATCATTCACGGCACACTCTTCCACCGCCACCGCCACTGCCACTCTTCAGCGACTGTATAGGAGGTCTACAATGGCTTCCTTTATGCTCTTTGTGTGTGGCACTAATAAAGGAAGTTTTTTTTGTATTTTTCCCTATTATTAATGAGAAAGTACCATTTTTCGAAAAATGAAAAATGTTAATAGCATGGAACGTTGCATTGCTCCTCTCTTCGGTGTGTGTGTGTGTCTGTATATATATATATATATATATAAACATAATAGCACTACTCATTACCAAGTCTGACTCTAATTTTGTATTTTCCAATAGTAAGTGTAACATGCTGATTTGACGACGCCCTCCTTGGCTGCCATGTACCCTGATTACAACTTGAAAGGCATATGAAGCTAATAATTGAATAAATAAATGAAAGTAAATGAAAGATGTAAGCACATGCACAATGTTGTTGTAGACTTATTATAGTTCCATTGAGAGGGGAAGAGGATGAAGGAGCTTAAAGAAATGCGTTATTTATTAGAAAGAATTTAAAGTAACAAAACAAAGCAAACGCCTACCCTGATTAATACCAATCAGAACTACTTGCTGTTGACAACTTGCTCACTACTTTATAATGCTTATTTAAGAATTGCAACATGAAAAAATAAACCATCCTCCTTTCCTAACAATGGCTTGCTCATATATAATTTGACCAATTCTCTAGTTTGAAATGACGAAGCAGTAAAAAGCACATTGCATCAAAATTTAGGATACAAATAAGAAAACAATAAAGGATGAGAATAGCCTTTTTTACATTTGATCTCGGCTAAAAGGCAGAGTAAGAATTGAATTTGGTTTACTGTTCAAGACGCTTCTGCAAATCAGTTACCTCAGAGAAATCACAATTAGGAGCAGAACAGAAGCAATCAACAATTTTTGAACAATCAGAGTTCACTTTACAAAGCAATCTTACAATCTGAGGTTGCATTGTAGTGGGATCATGACTTTGAGACCAGGCACATGTAACCTATGCCAAAGCCTGAGCCATGATTGAACGATGAGATAGCTGCTCTTCATAAAGTCCACGGAAAATACAGTATTTGGCATCATGGTACTTCTTCACTTTTGGATCTTTAGATGGATAGACTATCTTCTCAGGTTCAGGCATGGAAATTAAAAATAAAAAAATAAAAAATGGATATAAGTGACCCCAGAAATAGAAAGATATTGACTGAAAAACTAAAAGCCCAGAGCTGGTGGTCTCAGGATCGATTCCTGCTAGGTGCAAACAATTCTTTATAGGGGTGTGTGTAAGTACCAACCAGGGAAAAAAACAAAGGACCTTTAGACGTTGGTTGGGCCAAGCCTCTAGCTCTATATCCATTATGTATGTTTCTTCGGTTTGCTTAATTGGTAATTTGGCGGTCTGATGTAAATCAGGTCATCTTTAAAAGTTAATCTGTTGAATTTCTCCCAAGAGTTTAGTATTTTAAATGAGTGATGTAATGTTTTCAAACTTTCATTTTTTGATATCCCCGTAAAACTCTTGTATTTAGAATAACATTCCACACCATAGCATGTAAGTTTGACCAACCAAAATTACACATCAGGTAAATATCCTTCGTTTTATAAGTAGCAAACATGATATGCGCAGAAGCCTAGAACAAAAAGTGGAGAAGAGAAGAAGCAAAGAGAATGGAAATACCACCTACTTCAATAAATAAAAAGTACGTGTTTTTACCCTAGACTTCAAGTCTCCAACTAAGGCTTGAATACCATAGCATGTAAAAACTTTTCTATGAGACATGAATTATGAATTTTGTATTTAAATTTTAGAGGTATTCTGGTGGGCAGAGCATTGGCACGTAGGAAGAAGTATTTTGAAAATATTAGGTAGGTTATCCTTAAAGTAAGAGACTAAATTGACTCTGGAATGTGAAAATTTGGAATAAAAGTGGTAGGTTCTCACACCTAGCACTTTAAGGGTAGAATTGCTAAACAAATTCAGGTGACTTATTCCGAATAGTTGGATTAAGCCTTGTGGAGCAGGGTTTGAAATTAAAAATCCCAAGCAAGTGGTATTTTATGTGATAAAAAAATGCTAAATAAGGTAAAAGGGAAAATTCTATAGGGAGGTTATTAGGCTAGTGACCTTAAATGGAGTAGAGTATTGGATGTTAAAAGAAACAAGAACAATGCATTCATGTAGCGGAAATGAGAATTTTAGTTACCCAAAAATTATAGTCCGATTTTATTTTTGGAAAGAAATAAGCCAAATAATTAAATCGGACTATTTATTTTTGGGAAGAATTAATCATAGAAAGAGAAAAAAAATGCTTCCCAAAAATCAAACATGCAAATTGTTTTGTTCGATCCATCTCTGAGTTTAAGTTTAGTGGTGTGTATTGTCCATATCTCAGTTTAGGGTTGATTGTGTATCTTGTGCATCTCTCAGATTAGGATTTTGAACGGTTGAGTTATGACATATATATATATATATATATATATATATTCAAAACAAACTCCAAACTAGTCTTGATATTAATGTTTTACAAAGTCAACTAGGTCTCTTCTTACCTAAGTTCTAAAACAAACTCCAAACTAGTTTTGATATTAATGTTTTACAAAGTCAACTCGGTCTCTTCTTACCTAAGTTCTTCCTTGTTTACAGAAAAATAGAACTCATATATATAATGGTCTTATGTATGTGTGTATATATATTTATATATAGCTAAAGAAAGACTAAAAATACATATTTACCATAAATATGATATTTTGTGATAATTTCATGAAATTTCTTTCGTGACATGTAGCACTGCTCTTTTGCCATATTGGCGCCAAGAATTGCCAAGGATTTAGCCCACCAATGAGAGAATCCGGACCCATAATATGAAAGAGACTGAAGGCCTATACGAGCAGCTATATGCTCCTTTTGAAGAGGTAGGCTACACCTTTGAGCTACTTTCTTCTAATTGCCACATTGAATGAATTCTAACAACAGAAAAGATTTTCTTACTAGATTTGAACAAATATTACCTTAGATACTTATGTAGGGAAATGTAACCGATTGTATTTAGGATGCAACCGACTGAAAATAACTCAAGAGCTTATCTAGGTTAAAAAATGTAACTGGTTCAATTTGAAATTAAAGCAATCGGTTCAATATGTGAAAAACTCTTAAGAGCTCTCTTTTCAATTTCAAACCTATTCCAAGTGATACTCACACACTTATCTTGACTAGATGTTGTTTATTAACGAACTGAGATGGACGTTATTAGCTTCACTTTAACTTTCCGCTATCAAAACCGAAACTAAATATTTCAATAATTTCAAGTAGCCTTCTCAACTAATAGAGTTTTTTAAATAAAAACAACACTCATGTCGACTCCCATATGTATAGTGTTTCTGGAAAATAATAATAATAATAATAATAATAATAATAATACCTTTGATATACCACAATTAGAAGTATCAAGTAAAGTAATAATATTTTCTATAGTCATACACACACCAATTCCAACTTCCTATTAATATTGCAAGACCAATAGTAAAGATTTAATTTCCACGTCCCAAACAATACAAGCCTGAAAACTACATATGCTAAGGAAATATATGTGTGTGTGTGTGTGTGTGTGTGTAAAAGGAAATATTAATTATCTATACATATAATTATTATTATTATTATTATTATTATTATTATTATTATTATTTTTCTATTTAAAGAAAAATCAACCAGGTTGTCATAACTTGAGTATACCTATTGTAATACACTTTTACATGTAGTAACTAATAATAAAGAAAATCTGAAGGGCCAATCTACAGGTTTACTCTAAACAGTAATATATATATTCATTTATATATATTTTGTCCATGTATAGAAATCTGTAATCCTAAAAAAAATTCCCTTGAGAATTACCATAATTCAACTAAGAAATATTAATCACATATTAACGAACAACATAAAATCAAAACATATATATATATATATATATATATATATATTGGTGGGTAAATAATTGAACCACGACACATATATATAATAAGAATAATTCAAGAAAAGGAAACAATGAACACAACAACAGTATTTCCATTGCAAGACCCTTCATATCAAAGGCTCTGACGTGCGCATATGTGGAATAAAATATGTATAGATTATATATATATAACAACGGAGAAGTGCATAAAACATCCCTGAAGTATATTTTTTTGTAGCATTTTTACCCCTATTTGAAAAAGTGTGCAATAAACATCCCTGATCTTTTGAAATTGTGCAAAAACAACCCTCAATCAAAAATTAGTATTGTAATACCCATTTTACCCTTTTTTTCTTCCAAAAATGCCAATACCAAACCTTACCCTCCACTCCCAAAACCGGGTTGACCCTAAACTAGTTCAGTCTAAAGCTGGTTTAGGATAAGGAAAGATCTGTAACCAAACACCCTTTTTCTTCTCCTCCTTGCTTCACAGATTTCTGAAATTCTTGGTTCGTGGACTTCATCTTTCAAGCATATGCTACGACAAAATCCTATTACGAGCCCGTCTTCACCGCTGCTTCGTCGCCGTTAAAATCACCGCCGTTCCAGTAAGAACCAGACCCACTGTTGTTCATCGCCGTTCTTGCTGTGGGTCCGGGTCTGGTCGGATGAATCAAAGAGTCTCAGAGTCGGGTTTTGAAGCAGCTTGAACAACCGAGCATAAACCGGAAACAATGAACTGAGTCAAGACAAGACGGCGGAATGCAAGGAGTAGCGAGACTGAATTTACCGTTGGCCGTGGGACTGTTCTCATCAGCGAGCATGGAGGACTTGTTCTTACTGGCGAGCATGGATTATTGACTGCGATGAAACACTTAGCTTACCGAGACGGTGGCAGCGAGCAATAATTGTAATAGTTGCGACTCCAACGATGGTAGTGAGTTCAACGGTGACCAAAGATTAATCGGAGGTGGGAAGGTTGAATGAAGGCCGGACTGAATCGGCAATGCACTGTCGACAGTGCGTAGGATGGTGTTGATTTGTAATCGGGTTTTGGGAATTTTTTATTTTTTTCTTCTCACTGTATCACGGTCTGCTATGCTCTGATATCTATGGAGATTTATAAGATGTCTCAAGGAGTTGAAGAAGATGCTCATATTTTTATTTTTATTTATTTTTAATTCTGGTGAGTTTTCTTGGTACCTTTTTTAGTCATTTCACAAAATTTTATTTTTTATTTTTATATATTTTATAAAATGTGTCAACAAGGGCATTTTAGTCCAATTTTTTCTTAAATGTGTAAAGAGGACCTATTTGCACAAATGTCATAGTTTAGGGGTGTTTTTTGCACGTGAGGGGTGCAATG
>JAOTQH010267347.1:0-10887 GCA_025631255.1 Cornus kousa | reverse complement strand
TAAAACTCTTGGACCGAGCCACACACATTCTTAATCATTGCACACACTCAAGCTTGACATGGTTAGTGCGACCCATATAGACAGAAGGAAGGAACCGGTTACCACACGAGGAAGAAAAAGTAACATACAACAAATTGATATGGTTAGGTGGTTTGGAATGAGTCTGGTATATAAATATATATATATATGCATTAAATATTTTAAAAGTTAATCTGTTTAATGTGGGAATATTAAAGTAATATTTGTTTTTATTGATGGATCTGTATTGAATATTTATTTAATTTAAACAGATTCATTAAGAATTAGGTTGCGTGATTTAAAGTACTCATGCTAAGTTAGTTAAATAGGGTTGGGTTAAATTACTTAAATCAATTATTTGGATTTAAATAAATTTAATCAGATTGTGGAGGAGTATAATTAATTTAGACGCATGTTAATTTCTTTTGAGATAAAATTAATTGCATGATACTTAGAGTTGTTATTTTTGCTCAATTAAATGTAAGTGATGTATATATGATTATATCATGTTTGTGTGGATTATTAGATATAGAGGTTGTTTGCATCTTTATATGGGTATGGAAACCTTTATGTGATTATATTGTGGATTAATGCACCATTATGAGATGGGGGCATATAAGGGAATAGATTAACTAATAAAGTTAAGTCCTACTTATTTTCCTGTCAGGTCAATGGAATAGTTGGATATAATTACTCCATGATATGAACTTGAGTCTCAAGATCAATGGTTAGGGTGCGTATATTGCTAGGGATATGTAGCTAGATATAGTGTAGTTGTGTACCCTGGTAGGTTTAAGTACTAATGCCCATTATATGTGCGTTTTGCATGTTGCCTACTATTCAGGTTAAGACAACTCTATAGTTTAGTGGGGTTTCTTTAGTGTGTATATATCTATATATGGATTATTTAGTTATTGTTGAATTAAATGTGTATGTGTATTAGGTCTCTACTTGGGATGTAGTAGATTAGAACTTGTTTGTGGGCCTGACCCACCTTTATTTTTCAGATGTTCATCAATTCTAGTCTTAGAGATTATTTGTGCCGAGCAAAGACAGTCATGCACTATTTCGACTCTACGCAAGACTCTTCTTCATGTCTTAGTTATTGGATTTATTTCAGTTCAGTTATTTCAGTTAGGATATTATTAGGGGTCCACATTATGAATTCCCGAGTTGTAGTTTAAATAATTACTAGTATCAGAGGATTGGAGGATTTTATTATGGGATTTTAATTATTATTTGTTTTAGGATTTTTAAATAAGGATTTATTATTTAGTTCCCTTCAACTTGTTATTTATTTATAATTTTATTATTCTTTTTGTATTCAAATGCTTGTTTAAATATTAATTGTTTGATATCCCTTGTATTATGTGCTCGAACTTGATCACCCGTGGCTCTAGAATCGAGGGGTATCACACTTTTTCTCTTAAAGCTGACATTCTCGTGGTTTCTAAACTTTGCCTTTAATACTTGTCTTTCTTCAAATTAATTTGATTCCCTAATTTCAGATTTTCTTTTTTCTCTCAAAGCTGTCATTCTCATTGAAGAAATCCTTGCCCCGATTTCTGAACTTTACCGGCAACATTTTCACCATCTTTCGTACACAGTCCTTTCTCCTTGTAGAGCAGACAGTCCCGTCATACCAGTCCCATGCTCTGGCCGATAAGCACGGACAATAGTTCAGATCCGCTATCGTTCAATTGTCCTTGCCTACAATTTCTGAACTTCACTGGCAACCTGTTCACCATTTGTGGTACCTCTCCAACTGCTTCTCCACCTACTCCATTCCATATCGTCCCTGTTGCCATATTGTATATATATATATAGATATATATTTTTGGAAAAATAAAAAGAACTGGTTTTGTATATAGATGAAGCGTTTAATAGTTTTTTATTTTTTTTAAGAATTAAGAAAATCAACTGAAATAGTTATTATTTTTTTGAATATGTATGTGTGTGTTTTCTTTTTCTCTCTCTTGAAGGTAGTTTATGATGATTTTTAAATCTTTTCTACATGGTTTGGTATCCTTCTCCATTGAACGGAGAAGTTTGGACCTTTATTGGCTAGATGCGAGCTTTTTAAACTCCTTTATCATCTTACTTGGTAGAGAGAAACAGTTCCTCAGATGCATATTCTCTGTAATTCAAGTACTAATGCATATGGACATATATATGTTAATAATTTTGACCTTTACTTGATTAGATAAGTGAAATATTCAATGTTTTGCATATTTTCTCCTTCTATTTGATTATTGTTTTCTTTCTTTGTTTCTTTCTTCCACGATCTTTGTGAAGGAAGTAGCAAAGTTTTTTTTTCCTAATTGAAGAAAAAATATATAAATATGAATATAAAAGTACAAGACATAAAGTGAGGGCATACCCGCACTAAACACAATCCTTAAAAGGATCACACCTCAAGAATAGAGAAAAAACCTAAAAAGAAATAAAATCAAACCAACTAAAACAAGGTTAGGACATCTTGAAGACAGACCCCCAAGACATCCAAAACCTCCTAAACAATACTTTTATAAAGTACTCTATTGTGTCTAAGAACATCATTGTGAGTCCTACCATTCCTTTCACTCCATATGAACTATAAAGTTGCAGAAAAAATCATCTTACTAAATTTATTCCTCCATGAATTAATTGCAAATTCCTGTGCCAATTCCAAAGAAAAGCCACCCATAGTTTGCTGCCTTTGAACTCTCCACCTAAACATATCAGCCATATCACACCAAATCTGCCATGCATACTCACATTCCACAAACAAATGATCCACAGTTTTTTCATTATTATAGCATAAACAACATCTAGAGGCAAGTGATATACCCCTTCTTTGAACATTGGAGCCGGTCCGAACTGAATTATGTAAACCATGAATACCTAGAACTGCCCACCTTGGCAGACCACCATTCTAGATTAAAGAAGACCAGAAAACCTCTAGTTTAGACAACTTACAGGTCTCCCATGCTGCCTTGTAAGTAAACACATTGTGCTGCCATAGAATATTATCTTCCCCTCAATAGATTTTGAATTGATGCATATAATTCTGAATCTCAAAGGGAATATCAGCAAGCTACCAATGACCTTGAAGCAAAAATTTACTTAAAAACATACTCTTATCAGTAGCCAAAGCTCTAAGAGTTCTAAAACTGAATTCTTCAAAAAGAAATTTACCATCACACTATGGATCAAGAAAGAGCTTAATCTTCTCACCATCACCAATATGGAATCTGCAATTTGTCTTCAGAATATCCCTCACAGCCACAATACTCTTTCAAATAACAGAATGATTATCTATAGGAACAACAGACCAGTAACTAGCCTTCTTTAGATTCATCTGTTTATACAAAGCCACCCACAATCTATCCTTTGAAAGTATAAATTCCTAAGCCAAAACACATTTAGCAGCTTTATCAATGTCAATCAACTTCCGTATGACCAAACAACCTTTAGATTTTGGAGTAGACAGCTTCTTTCAACACAAACCATGGGGATTATAAGATTGATAATTGTAACCCCCAACAAAATTTCTCATTCTTCTCTCTATAATATTAACAACAGCAGCTGGAATAGAATAAACAGAGGTCCAATACAAGACCATAGGAATAATAAAAACTCTAATCAATTCAACTTTCCCAGCCATAGATGCCCATCTTGTGGTAGCTGCTTTAACCCTTTCAATCAAAGGTTTACAATCCAATCTCTTCAAACCTTTATCAAAAATAGGAACACCTAAAAAAGGGAAAGGAAGATTTCCTTGTTTACACCAAAAATTCGCAGAATAATGGATTTTCTTCTCATTGATCTAGAGAAAAAGACCTCAGACTTATCTCCATTAATAGCCAAACCAGAGACTAATTCAAATTGTCGCATCATTCTCCTTAAAGTCATAACTGAGGCCATGTTTGCCCTCACTACCATAAGAAGATGATCAACAAAAAACTGGCGAGTGACCCCAACCTGAGCCCTTCGAGCTACTACAGAAACCACAAGATGTCCTGCTTTACATTCATATTGAAAGATACCTGAAAGGTAATCTGTCACTAAGGTAAACAAGAGAGGAGATAAGGGGCAGCCTTGCCTAATTCCTCTAGATGGTTTGAAAAATCCACAAGGACTTCCATTAATTAACAAGGAAAACCAAACTATGGTAATACATCCCTGAATCCACCCTATCCATTTGCCTCCAAACCCAAACAATTGAAGAATGTTAAGCAAGAAGTTCCATTGAATAGAATCATAAGCCTTTCTGAGATCCACTTTCCTGGCTAAAGTAGGCTTAGTAGACTTTACTCCAAAACCTCTCAATAATTCATTGACAATGATAATGTTATCTTGAATTTTCCTGCCACTGATAAAAGCATTTTGTTCTTTCCCTACCAACTGATCTAAAACACTCCCCAATCTTAAGGCAAGAATTTTAGTAATCACTTTGTATAAAGTATTACAAAGCGAGATTGGTTTAAACTCCCCTACCTTGACAACATCTTTTCCTTTTGGAATCAAAGTAATAAAAGTATTATTAAGGCCCTTATCCATAGAAGAGTGAACAAAGAAATATAGCACTGCGTTAGTAACATCCTCCCCAACAATATCCCAATAAACCTTGAAGAATTTTACAGGAAAGCCATCAGGACCTGGAGCTTTATCAACTCCTATTGAGAATATAGTATTCTTGACTTCCTGCCTTGTAACAGATCTCTCAAGATACCCTGCTTCCTCAGGAGTTAAAACATTCTTAACATACTCTGCAAATGGAGCACTATATTGTCCTTTAGATGAGAAAAGTTCAATATAGTAATGTAGAAGCATATTTCTAATACCAATATCATTATGAATCAAATTACCAGCATCATCCTGAGTTTAGTAATGTTATTTTTCACTCTCCGAGCCTTAATCTTCTATAAAAAAACTTAGAACATCTATCTTAATCTTTAATCCAACTTACTATAGCCTTCTGTAAAAGCAAAAGCTCCTCATTGGACTGAGCAGTTTCGTATTCTCTTCGAGCATCATCTTCTTTCTGAATAAGATTATCATTAGAAGGGAACTGAAATAACTCTCTCTGACAGTCCTCAAGATCCTTCATAGTAGTAATTAACCTTTCAAACACTGAACCAAATTTGGTTATATTCTAAACCTTAACAGCCTATTTCACCCCTTTCAGCTTCTTAATAACCCTAGCAATTGGATCACCAGACACTACAATTTGCCAAGCCTCAACCACCACTTGTTTGACCATAGGTTGAACATTCCACAAATGTAAAAATCTAAAGGGCTTTGGACCTGAAGCAACCTGTAAAGGAATTTGTACACATATCCCCCAATGGTTTGAAGCTAAAGGTGAAGTAAGTTCAATTTGAGAAGAAGGAAAAAGTTCACTCCATTCTTCATTCATCAACCCTCTGCCCAACTGAAGATAAATTCTCTTTAAAAGCTGTCTCTTATTACACCATGTATAAGTGCCATTAAGAATAGGAATAGCAACAATATTTAAGAGATCAATAACATCATTCAAATCCTTCAACACCCTAATTGATAAAGTTTTGCCTCCAATCTTTTCATGATTATAACTAACAATATTCCAATCACCAACAAGCAACCATTCCCCTGTAATCCTAGAAGTCATATCCACAAGACATCTCCATAATTCCTTTCTTTCTAAAATAGTATTTTCACCATAGACACAACTGACCCAAAAAGACACATCAGTATTTCTAACATTAACCTTGAGAAGGATAACCTGTGTTTTAATCTCATCAATCTGAACATCAACCTTCAAAGGATCCCACCCACACCAAATTCTTCCTCCATCCACAACATCATAATTATTACACCATTGTCAATTTGCTCTAATTCTGTTACTGATTAAATTAAACTTTGCCTTTTTAACCCTAGTCTCAACCAAACACACCAGGGCCAAAGAATACTTGCTCATCTAGGAAAGGACCTCCAGTTGCATCCTACTCCTATTGAGCCCCTTAACATTCCACATACTCATTATATGATAATAGTAGTTGGTGGAACAACTCCACCAGCCACCATTCCTCTTGTAATTCTAGGAGTAACAATAATCTTCTCAGCTTCCTTCTGTCTAAGCTTCCTCTTTTATTTCTTTGTAAGGGAACTATTTCCTTGAAGGGAAGTCTCCTTAGTAGAACCAAATGACACAATGTTTAATTTATCACCCTGTACATGTGAATTAATCCCCATACTAGACATTGGACCACTTCTCAAATCAGTTGACATTGTCTCACCAACTAGCCTATCAATCCTTTTAGCAGACTTCGAATTGTCAAATATAAGCAATGATTCGACCATTATCAAATCCCTATTCTCATTCTGTAATTCCATAGAATCCACCTTAATCGTAGTCTCTAATATTTCTTCTGTAATCTGCATACCTTCTTCACATACTATCCCAGTTGCAGGAAATAGCCTCCACCCTAATGGTTTCCACAATAGAATCTAAGGCCTCTTCACTTGGAACCAGCTTTCCCTTTTGCTTGATTACCCATTCAGAAACCACCTTTTTCTTTTTGACTTACATTGGACAATTAGCTTCAGAATGTGTATAGCCATTATTCCTACACAATTAAGGCTTCCAATCATATTCTACTACAACTGCACAGTCAATACCATGTATATCAATATAAACAACTTTAGGGAGTTCATCATGAACATCAACCTCCACCATTACCTTCATGAACCCCCCACGTTCTCTAGTGTAATACCCCTAGATTTTAAGGAAATTATTTAATTAAATAAATTGCCTTTAAATGGATTTAATGAATTTACAGGTTTAAATTAATTTATTTGCTTATTTGATTTATTGGTATAATTGATTGTGTGAATGTTTATGTGTTTCATTGTTAATTAATTTGTTGGTGTGTTGACTTTGTTTGTATGCCATGCCTTTGTTATGGTGTTTTTTGTTGAGTATGTTCTATGTGTAATTAGATGTTTAATTATTTTATTTTTATTTATTGTTATTAAGTGGACTGGATTTAAAGATGGATGAAAGGATTTGGTATTGGGCTAGAATGGGAAGCCTTGGAGGATTTGGAAGGTTTAAAGGCCCATGGATTTATGCATGAATATATATATATGTTATGTATATTAAATGGATTATATAAGTATATATATGTATATATATAGTTATATATATATGTATGCCCGTAAATACATAAAAATATCATTATTTTGGAATCTATTATATACATATTAAATGGAATATATATAAATATAATAAGTATATATACATTATATATATATACGTATCCTTGGACTATTATTTAAGGAGGATTTAAATAGTTATATTTATATATGTATATTCGTATATAAATATGAGGAATTATCAGATTAGGGTTAGGAAACTAGGTGTATGTGTGTGTATATATATATATATACACCTATTGTGTAACCCTTAGAAAGAGTTTTTACGTAAGAAAGAAAGGAGGTAAAGAAATTTGCCGAGGAAGAAGAGGGAGAGAGAGAGAGATCCGAGGAAGAGAAAGAGAGAAGAAGGAAGGAGGCCAAACCAGAGGGGAGGCTAGACCAAAGGACGGCAAAGAAGAGGGCAGTCAGAATTTTAGAACAGATCAGAGAAGCTTGTGGCGTCAGTTTCGTTTTGAAACTTCAGGCAAATTTTTCTCTACCTCTCCTCTAAGAACCCATGAGTTCTAGGGTATCATAATTTAGACTGTAATTGAATGCCAATCACCTAGACATAGGGTTAAAAGCATGGAAGGAAACTGGTTATATGTGTATGTATTTATAAAATTGTAGGAATTGGTGTTGGTTGTTTTGATATGAATGAATCATGTTATATCATGTTTATAATGTGTATTTAGATGGTAGAACATGTATTAGATCATCCTAGAATTTAATTAGGATTGTTCTTATACGAATCAGAGGCGAGACGGACAAGTTACAGAGGTTGGAAGCTGCTGTCGTGACGAAGAAGACACTTCAACACCAACTTAGCCGACTAAGTTGGGAACTCAGCTTGCTCAGTTGGGAACTCAGCCTGCTAAGTTGGACCGCGACCTGGATGTTAGTTTTAATTGCCCAGAATTATTTTTAAACCTATTTTAATTAATCTAAATGGATTGACAAAGAAATGATTAAATTAATAATAATTTAAAGGAAAGTTTTGGATGCTTATACGGCTATTTGTTTTGGAAGCATGTTTAAGCAATTTATTAAATTATTTTATGATATTTATCAAATGTGGACTTGTTGTAATTGGGATAGGAAGTTTAAAGGATTAGTTTATATCTATTTGTGTATGCTTATATTGTATCTATGTTGCTTATTATATGTTTTAATGTGCTTTTAATTTATGCTTGTGAGATATGATGATTTGGAGGCATTGATTATTTGCCAAGGTATAAACATATTGTTTTAATGTGGTATGTCGAGAACATACTTCAGGAGGCATGGATTATTTGCCAGAGATATAAATAAATTGTTAGTATCTAAGTTTGGACAAGAATATACTATTGGAGGCATGGATTATTTGCCAAAGATTTGAATAAGTTGTCATTAACTAGGTATGGACAAAAATATACTATTGGAGGCGTGGATTAATTGCCAGGATATAATTGGAATGCCAATTGGTTAAGTATATATATTATACTTGTGGAGGCTTGGATGAGTTGCCAAAGCATGAATAAAATGCAATATGAATTAGATGATTAAATAAACATCTATGGTTATGGTTATGTAAATAGGAGGAAATGAAATGCTCCTAGAGTTGAGCATAGTATTATTAATGGTTAATTAACCATTTAGATTAACTTTGGAAAGAGGAGTTCCATGTAATGAGAACGATTTGGTATGGATGGTTGTGTGTATATATATATAAATCTATATATATATTTATTAATCCACAGTTTGGGATTATGGATGTATTAATTATTATTGGTGATGTTACGTATATTATTATTTATCACTTTATATTAAAGGCTAAAATTGGGTTAGGATGGTTGTGGTTAGAGATGTTTTATTCATCGGTTTTCAGGGGCTTGTTAGAGGGAACTTGTTCGTAGGTTTTGACCCACCTTATTTTATTTTTCAGGTTCATAGAAGTTCAAGTCTCGAGGTTGAGGATCCGCAGCTTGGAGGCTTTTTCATCATCTACTCTTATTTATTTCAAAGTAGGACGTTGTTAAGTCATCTGACTTTAGTTTACTTATGATTTTCAGATTAATGGATATTGGTTAAGGGATCCTTAAATTATTGGATTCCCGAGTTATAACCTTGGAGGATTTTTAGTTAATGGAATTATTATGCATTAGTTTCTTTAGCGGTTTTTTATTCTTTATTATTAATCTTTATATTCTGTGCTTGGTAAATATTAATTGTTTTGGTATCCCCTGGTTTGTGAGCGTGGACTTGATCAACTCATGTCTCTGAAATTAGGGGGTATTACATCTAGCAATAGTAGCCTCATTAGGGAACAAAGGCTTAGAGAATTGTGAACAAACCCTAGCAATGGACATCTTCCCTCGACAATGCATAGGTAACCCAATCATAGGGACCGATCCTAAGACTTCTTTCTCTAGGTTAACATTCTTTTCCCATCGCTTTAGAATCTTAGGTTAACCTTGATACGTATGGATTCGTTGCAGAATAGTATGAACAACCTCTGCATTCTTGAACCTCACCATAAAAAACCCTCTCGGCAATGATACCACTTTAAACACACCCACAGACTTCCATATTCGCTTCAGAAAATCATTAAATGGTGAAAAATACGGACGTTTTCCCACCACGTAACCCATAATTGAGTTTTTCCAGTACTCTGCCTCTTCCTCCATAATTTTTACCACCTTCGCCCCACGAAATTCCGGAATGTAAAGCAGTTTTTCCATCTTCTTCTGAACCTCAACATCAAATAACTTCCTCCACGATGGTGGAGAGATCTTATCTTGAACTGGAGCAAGAGGATTACTGCCCCTACTAGCGTAAGAGAGGAGAAAGGATCCTCCCCCATATTGTTGATCACACTAGTCCAAGCCGCCGGCCAATGATGTCGGAGCAATAACTGAAACCCTAGAATGCTAAAACCTTTGTTCGCCCAGGCTAAGGAAGTAGTAAAGTTCTCTGTAATTTTAGATCAATGATAAAAAGGTCACTGACCAGGTATGATAAAATGATTATTTCTAAAATTCTAGGATCTTTTGTCATATGAATTCTGGACAAGCATATCAACATATTGGTGGAGATTATAAATATTGTGTTGTGGAAATTGCTCTGATAGAAAGATTTTGAGTAATTATTAATGGTCTCAGTCAGAGGCAATGTGGTTTAATCTTGGATTGAACTTTTTTCTTTAAATTATAACACATTGTTGCCATAAGTTTAAAGAACCACTTAGCACAACAACGGAAAGAAATATATTTTGGTCGAATTATTTCAAATCTAATAATAACACTAGAACCAAGTTGTAAAATTGTAACTACAACAAACAAATAAGGATTCCAAAGATAACAATAGAATTCTCTATCCTATGTAAAATTGCAAGTGTAGCAAACAAATAAGGATTTAACTAAAATTGCAAGTATAGCAACCTGCTTTTAGAATTTCAACCATTTAACCAAAAAATAAAGGTTTGAAGCACCCTCAGATAATTAATTTCAACAAAGATCATATACTAATACATAAACATCATCATAACACCAATTTGTTTCTTGTTTCTTCAATTGGCAGCATCATTGTTCATTGTCAAGCACCAAAATCCTCTTAAATATTTGTAAATGACTCCTAGAAACATATTAAAAAAATATATGGTTAATCACCTAAGAACAAATTAGTACCATATTACCTAAATGAAATTTATAAGCTATAAAACACAATACC
>JAOTQH010267329.1:0-10888 GCA_025631255.1 Cornus kousa | reverse complement strand
TCTATGAACACCCCATATCATTCTAAAAAGACTCTAGACACTTAGGTTGCCATAGATTAGCGTAGTCCCAGTGGTTCAACTTACCTGACCAATAGCCTTATTTTACAATGATTCGTGCTATTGCGAAGGTTGATGTATAATTGACCAACCGATCAATAGCAAACCAAATCAAATCCTTTTCAATCTCTTGACCTACTAAGCCAAGTTTAATTCCAAGTGCCCTCTAAATTCCTGTAGACGATCCCTTTCTCACTATACTTCATTGTACTAGTGTTAAGTAGTTTTATAAATATTAATCGTTGATGCACACTTAGCACACTTTTCTAGCACATTCTAAAATGCACATTTTTTATTGCACACACAAGAGAGCATCAATGCTCCTGACACAACACACTCTCCAAGAAATGATAATCGCATGGCCACACAACACACCAAAACTCAAACATCGGATACAATCCCAAAGATGCACACAACCTAAGACAAAAGCCCTTAATCTTCAGCCATTTAGTCAAATCCTGAGACACCACAGTCTCTCAGCTAATCCTAGTGAAAACCAAGTTGTACTACCACATGACCACACAACCTATCGTAAATGACAAAAATAATCCATCTCACAAACGCATCAACTCCAAAATGTCAAGGAAGGCTAAACCTTACCCATGATCACAATCAAAAGATCAAAAGATCACCTAAAATTCTAAGGGTACAACAAGTATACAACACAAGTTTCTAAAATAAGGTCCCAAAATCAATCAGATCAATCCCCACAGTCATTCGAATCACAAATCCATTAGCCCATCCATGACCATCCGTCAACACAATATCCTCAATAAAAACCTTAATCCCTGAAAAAATAACTATCTCCAAAAAGAAACCATTTAAGTGGAAATAAAACAACACTCAATCCCATACTCTCACAGTCAATTCTCAAATGACACAATCAGTGACCCTTGACCCTTGACCCGACAATCTATTAGAGCAGAGTTGATTCAAAAAGAAATGCCTGATCAGGCCCATTTCTTTCCCAATCAATCTGACCCTAACAACCATGTCATTTTTGTCCTCAGGTCTGAACTCCAAATATCATTCTCATACGAGAACCTTAATAAAACAAACACCTCAATTGCTATCATCAACTCCAAGTCTCAACAATTAATTCAATCATGATTATTATGTCAAAACCTCAATAAAAATATCTATCACAAATCTCTCAACAAAATCTAAAACTACCCTTCCATCCAACAACAATCATAAATCGGATCTCACAAACTCATACTTGGTTACACCAAGCTGATACAAAATTCCTCAAAATGCCATTCTACACATATTAATCCTCATCATCATCTTATGAAACAACCACTAAGATCACAATCCCTCAAAGCCACATCTAGCTACAACTAGAATGAGAAGACTCCACAATAAAGTGCATATCTAAATATGATCCTTCGAAACATCAACTAAGAATCAATCACATCCAAAAATCCCGAATGTGAAACAAGTCTCCAAAATATAACCTTAAAGAAACATCAATCTCACTCAATGAATCAAGTGAATCTTCAATGATATGGACACAAGTCCTCATAAAATGACCTCACATCAAACCCCACTCACACCGAGCACGATAACTCCACTAGTGCCACGGAAACCCCCCAAAGGAAAACATGAAATGATAAAATAAGTCCCAACAAGGACTACACCACCAGCTCTATCTTTGAAACAAATGACACAAAGGTCAAAACTTCACCCCCTACGTGGGAGTAAGTTGACCAAAATCAATCAAATCCTCACCAAAGACTCAAGACAATAATAGTGATCCCCACCGATCAACAAACCTATAACTATGCACAATGCAAATGAAGGAATAACTCACCTACCGTGAAGTCCCAAGTATAAGACAAGAAAAAAAGAGAAAAACCTCGCTCTCCCAAGAGTTCCCACAACACACATGAAAAATGAAACATTCTCCCCACCTTAAGGAAGTGGACACTTAGCATAAACTTCACCTGTAAAGGCTTTAACAAACACTGAGTGAGTTGAGTTTTCCTTGGCTACAGTATCACATACATAACCAATTCTAGTTTTTCCAACTTACTTTATTGAATCTTCCAAATCTCAAACATCTTCAGAGATCTCTCTTCAAGGGCCTATGAGAGTTTTTCTTTGCACCTCTTAGTAGTCTATACATCCTTGTTGGATTTAAGCTTTATAGCACAGAACACAGTCAATGATATAGAACATAGAATTGACATCTTTAACTTGACATTCGTGATGAGTAACTTTTTGGACCTTTGTAAATCTAAGCTAGGTTTCTTGATTTGAACCTTCTGCTTATCACACTTTATAGCCAACCTTTCACACTCTTCAAGAATTTCTTCTTCCTCAATACCAATATCTTTGTCTTCTCAAGTTTAAGCCTAAGAATCTTCAAAAAGTGTCATAAACAAATAGTCATCATCTTGTTTCTTATCAAGTTCTTCTTCTTCAAGACTTGATTCCCAATCTGAAACAAGAGCCTTTCTTCCAAATCTACTTCTGTTGTTGAAATTCTCTATCTTCTTCTAAGCTTGACCTTTGGTGTTTTGATAATTAGCAACATAATGACCTATTTTACCGCAACCATATCAAGTTTGGTTTTGTGCTTATGTCTTCTTCTTGAATCTAAATTTCTTAAACTTTTTAGCTAGGTAAGCCACCTCATCTTCTTCAAGATCATTTTTTGACTTCTGTTCATCTTCTTCAACAACCTCTTGGGCCTTTAGAGCAATTTCTCTTTTATATTGAGTGGTGTGATACCCCTCGATTCTAGAGCCACGGGTGATCAAGTCCAAGCACAGATCCGAGGGATACCAAACAATTAAGTATATAAATAAGTATGAGTACAAAAGGAATAAAGAATAAATAATTAAGTTGAAAAGAATCTAAATACTAATCCTTGAAATTAATTAAATAATCCAATAACTCAAAAAATCTCCAATATTATTACAACTTAGGAATCCACCTAGGGAACCCCTTATAATAACTCAGCTGGAAAAGTAAATAACTAAAAATAAAATCCAAAGCTAAAACATTAAGGGAAAATCCTATGTAGTCGGAAGAGTGAGTGACTGTCTCTGCTCAGCATGATCAAGCTCTAAGACTGGAACTGACGAACACCTGAAATATAATAGTGGGTTAGGCCCACGAGCAAGTTTTACTCTACTACAATCCACACAAAGACCCGATTCACAGATACATCCTAGATAACTCAACAATAACTATCTAGTCCATAAGTATATATATCCACACTAAGGGACTCTCACTGGACTATAAGGCGATCCCAACCTGACTAGTAGGCAACATGCAAAAGGCACCTGAAGTGGGCATGAGTACCTAAACCTAACAGGATACACCACTAACCATCATAGCCAACTATGCATCCCATGCATATATGCTCCCTAACCATCGATCCTAAGACTCAAGCTCATATCGTGGTACCATAATTATATATATAATCCATCCAAAACCAAGGTAGTGTCGCTCAAATGTTTGTTGCCTTGACACAACATATAAGTAGGATTTAACCTTATAGTTAATCCATTCCCTTATTCTATAGTAGGTAAGATTTAGTATTTTGAACTAATCCATCCCTAGTATGCCACCGTCCCATACCGGTGCATACAATCTACAAAATCCATATAATTGACAGAACATGAATAAATAGTTCATCAATCATAATCCAGAATAAGCATAATAAAAATCTGATATGTATATGACCGTATTATGCATCCAATACAAGATTTAAAAATCATGTCATAGTTCTTTAAATTGCTAAAATAAGATTAAGCAATTAAATCCTCTATATTCATTAACAACATGTAAATCTGTTTAAAATTTCATATTATGCCAATCACCAACACATAGATTAAACTATGTATTATAGGGTTTTAATATATCATAAAATAATATTTAGAATCCTCATTATTAAACCAAAATAGTTTGGGAACCTCAAAACATCCAAACAGTGCCCAAAACATCTTCCAGTATGCATCATCAAAACAAGAGAGCATGCTCTCAAAAATTGAGAGCAGGCTCAACCACACATAGAGCCGGCTCCCCATCACATAGAGCTGGCTCTTTGCTTGAGGGAGCCGGCTATCTTCCTTTTAAGAGACCTAAACCTGTTTTACCCTTTTTCCCTCATCTACAACAAGTTCCAACTCTTCTATTCTTCATTAATACTAATCCTAAGATTCTAAACTACGTCCCGTATCATCCCAATCATTTAAATAAATTAGTTTGAATTATTAACAGCAATAAAATAATTAATCATGCTATAAGCTTCAAGATCAATCAACTGTAATTTAAATTCACAAAATTTGTTTTAGATTAGAATAAACATACACAGAAGATTAATTTAAAATCTAATTAATTCCTGGAGACTACCTAGGCATGCACAGAACACAAGTCTAAGGGAAGGAGTAAGATATAAAACTTGCTTTTAGGTTTCAGTTTGAAACCTTGCACCATCATCTCTGATTTTTTCGACGACTTCTGACTATCATCCAACCTCCTACTACTCTGGTTCAAACCCACAAGCAATCATTTCCTTCCTCCTTGGTCCGACCTTTAATCTATGGCTGAAACCCTAACTTGATCTCTCTGTTTTTCTCTCAAACCTCACTGTTCGTGAATAGGGTTTCAACCCTAGACAAACGTATACTAATATATTTATAGGTAAATTAAATGTGACCTAATTCTATTTATGTGAGGAAAGGAAAAAGAAAAACATAGAAATAAAAATATAAAATAGCTATATGTATATAAGTCGGCGATTTCATAAATACATATAAAACCCTAAAAGTATATAATACATATATAATAAATAATGATACTAATTTAACCATTATTAATAATTAATAATTAAACTAACCCTATATACATATATACCCATATATATATGTATAACCATCCATGGGTATTCACCGTACCCATATCCACAAATCCAAGTAATCCATGTAACCCCAAACGGTTGGTCCATTATCACCATCCAAGCCCAACTCCTTAAAAAATAAATTAAACATTTAATTTAAACAATTAAGTACAACTAACCACTTAGCACATAAAACAGATAGCACACATCATGCAATCACATTATTTAATTAATCTATTTATTTAAATAAAACACGTTGTTCAATTACCACATAAGCATATAATTCAAATGAAAACAATTTATTCAATTAAGCAACTAAACAATTAAACAAATAGCCAAATAATCAAAAAAGAAATTTAAAATGCAATAAAACCATAAAAGAAAATACCGAGACTATCCTTTAAAATTAAGGGTATTACAAGTGGGAGCTCCAATTCAAATTATATAGGCAGTGGGTGAGGCTTGAAGATTATTAATCTTCATTTGAAACAAGTCTTTGTCTTTAAGAATGGTAACCTTAACATTGAACCTTGAAGTTAAAGATCTCATGATCTTCTTGTAGATTTTAGAATCCTTCACATCTTCACCAACAACTTTCATATTGTTGACAATTTCATTGATCCTAGATTAATACTCTGAGATACCTTCCCTTTCTTCCATCTTACAGCTTTCATATTGAACCTTCAGTAAATATATCTTATTTTCCTTGATTATATTGTTTACTTCATGTGCAGCTTTAAAAGAGTCCTACATTTCCTTTGTTGTTTTACAATTCTTGATCCTTGTGAACTCTTATTGCTTGAGAGAACATAATAGATCATGCCTAGCTCTTCCATTAGTTGCCAGAGCAGCTTTATCTTCCGCAAAGGGGTTAGTTGGATTGAGAACTATAAAACCATAGGACTGAGACATGAGAAAGGCTTTTATCCTACTTTTCCATGAGTCATAATTTGATCCATCAAAACCAGGTGCTTTGTTTTTAACTTGACCTTCTTTCACTTCACAAAATCTTATTCAGGTTGGTTAAAACCTTCAACAAGCAAACCAAAGCTCTGATTCCAATTGAGGAACCAAGAAGGTGGGGGGTGAATTGGTCTATTTAAAAACTTCTTTGCTTTAGCTTGGTTAAATATAATAGATACAATACAGTATGTTCAAAGCTTTAAATCAATTAACCAAGAACACACAACATTTACAAGGAAAACCCTCTTAATAGGGAAAAACTTTGGTTATTGGCCACAACCAATAAAGCTCCATTAGTTATATGCAAGTAGTTATACACTCAGCTATCTCCCACTCTGTACACACTTATGTACAAGTTGAAACCCTAGTCTTCACAGCCTTTACACACACACTAGCTCAACACAATGCTCACAGGCACTCCCCCTGTCCTAAGAAACCCTACTTGGACCCTATAAGCTCTCATAGCTCACCAAATATAATATAAAGGATAAATATCAACAGTATACAAGCATACACAAAAAAAATAAGAGTGGTTGTGCAACTCAAAACCTCAAACAACTTCAATAAGCTCTATTCTGGAACTCAACAAGTCTCAAGGATAAAATGGTAAATCAGCAATAACACAGACCTTCATAGGGTTTCAACAATCATATATCAATTGTATACACATGTGACAATGAATAGATTAACTAGTATAGCAAGGTACTATAATTTCAGTCTTCACAACAACTTCATACCCTAACTCTTGAGGTTCACAAGGTCAAATGAAAGTCAGACCATTTCTCATGATGAATCTCAACTTTCACAGCCCCAAATCAAAAATATAAAGATGGTCAAATGATAAAAGTGCAACTCACAACAAATTATATAACATATAAGCTCATGACAGCAATATAAACCAACAATAAGGCCTTTTTTGTGCTTTGAGATATGAAATGCAACTACAGCAAGAGTATAATCTATAAAATAGTTTTTGAAGTTGTCAAATGATAAAACAATCTTGCCTACACTTTTAGGAAACCTTGAGAATGCCTCAGGCCAAATTCAAGCCTCAAACCAGCAAAACAACACCAAAAACCCTTCAGCAGCTACTTGGATCTCCATTTCCAAATGCACACTCACAAGTCATGGATTTTTTGATGTATTCAGACATCAATAGCATGTATAAAATCTATGGCAAAAGATGGCTAAAGTGAATATTGTTGCAAGGTCCTTAGTGTGCTCAAGGATGCTCACAAGGGTGCTCATGATGCTCACAGGACACTCATTTAAGATGCTGACAGTTTTTGCTCAATGAGGCACAGAGATATAACAACATATATATAGGCTACAATGATCATGTAATCCTACCCTAATGAAGAAAATACCCCTGGCACAATTCTACAATCATTTGCTAGAGAATGTACATTGAAAAAGGACCAAACTGCCTCTTTTACAGTTTACACAATTTGCCTTATAGTGCAACAACTTTACAGCCTTGCACAATGTGTATATCAGCCTTCATCACTAAGTAATCTATTTAAGTATATTGTTTCCCTCACTAGGACCACATAACTCGTGTTCCACACTTGAACAATAGGCAGAAGGACCAAAATGCCCTTTTGACAGTCAAATGAATATTGCACCAAAAAATGATGTTGTAGCTATATAAATCATAATGTAGCTTAATTCATAGTTGTCCAATGCAATGTAGTATGCTGGGAAAATGAAAAAAGGTGTAATACAACTATGAAATGACTACCCCTGAATAATCCTGTCGCCAAAATTCAAATATTGGACCTTAATTAAACCAAAAAAATGGTAGCTCACAATTGTATAATTGTAACGTACCATCTTTTCACAATGTGAAACTGTACCACAAGATGGTAAAAGGTTATACTGCCCCTAAGAGATCATATGAGCCACAGTGCGTGATAAGTGCCGAATATTGTATATTCAAGCGCCCTTAATTGCACTAGTTAAGTCGTCCATTATTTGGTCTATGTATATAGATTATCTTCATTTTTGTGTTTTTGTCTATTTTCAGGTGTACTTTCTAAAAAGAAGACTTTAAAAGCTTTTGAAGATTAAATGCACTCCGGGTGTCAACATCTAGGGCTAGTCAAGAAAAGAGGTTCCAATGTACCTATGGAAACTCTCAGTAAACACTTGGATTAAGAAGGACTCAATGGTCTAAAGCTGAAGAAATGCAAAACAGTTGCATTTGGGCATGCATAGGCACCTCGCATTCGGACACCATACACTTAACCTCACGTCTAGATGCCAGCCTACGGGTTTCAACTTTGAATTAGTCCAAGTTTGTTCCCTTTTTCTTGGAATTTTGAATTTCAATGGGTTAGGGTTGTTTGGCAGCCCATTTTGGGATTAAGAAGGGGCAAAAGGCTTGTATCAGCTATCATTATTATTATCAAAGAGGGGAGTTTTAGGGTTCATATATTGTTCTTCATTCATGGGGCTAGAATGGAATTCATCCTCTTTTTCTTCAATCCTTGAAGCTGCTGCCATGGCCATAAGGAACTAACTCCATTCCTAAGGAGTTGATATAACCTAGACAAAGTAAACATGTTGTAATTGAATTTTCAATTTAGGGATTCATCTTATGTATATTTAATTTTATAAATTAGAAGTTAGTTACATTGAATTAATGTATGTGATTTTCATTTGCATACATAATTATATTGATATATCTATCTTGTCTTAGAATTCATATTGGCATAATTATACACTTTATATTCCTATAGTGACAATGGGAATGTGAATTTATGAAATAGTTATATTGGCATATTAATTGATAATTTGTATAGATTATACTTGAGGAAGATGGACTATGTTATACCTTTAGATTAATTTATGTTAGGTAGATAATCCATACCAACTGAAGATAATTTATGATAGATAATCGAATTTCATGTGCTTCAACATACAATTAAAGAATCTTGATAGGCCATGCCTAGGGAAGATGGTTCATACCACAACTTTGTTTAGGTGGATAAGCCATACCAACCAAAGATGGGTTATGCTTAGTTCTGAACTGTATGAATTTCTGGAAGATGTTGTGGTTGTTTTATACTTCTACACATCATTTTATTTACATAGTTGTTTATCCCTAAGTTGAATGCAAGTTACTATGTTTATGAGGTTTTTGGTGAAGTCAATTCCCTAGCCTTCTCTCTTTATACTCTCAAATCAATTGAATTATTTTACTTTCTATTTTAAATTTTAATTTCATATTAAGTGACGAACAAATCAAATCATCATATCTCTAATCAAACTTGAAGTGATTTTACAATTTTTGTTGTCATAAACTAACAATCCTTATGGTTCGATAAACCTTTATAATAGCCCTTTTCTACATTAATATATGTGCTATTACCAGTAGTAATTTTAAGTGGTAACAATTTGTGACCATCATCTATCTAATTTCTTCCCTTTCTTGTTTATTCATTTTTTGTCTCTCTTCCCTTTCTTGTTATACATAAAATAGCAATGTGTGTTTCTTTTGACATTTGAAGGAATTTATAATGTTATGTTATCAAGTTAACTTGATCTGAATTCATAAACTTGAAGGTCTGTAAGAGTAACAATTTTGCAGAAAACATGTGTTGACACAGTTAAAAGGAATTTAAAATATTTGGTTACCAAGTTAGCATTATCTCAATTAAAAGATTTGAAGGTCCCCAAAGACAAGTTAGTAGAAAATTACATAAAATTGCTGGGGGTTTGTATTTTCTGGTGTGGTATATGGTTTTTTGGATGCATTTATCAGATTTCTTTTGTAATATAACTTTTCTATTCACTAGGAAAAATATTGAAAAGGAACTGAAAATGTCATTATATGATCTGTCTCCTTTTTTTTCGGAAAATGAAGCTAATATATATATAATTAAAGAATATTTACAGGAGAGGCCTTTGGCCCAAACAAACCATACATGATAGGAAACAGGAGCCCAAAGACTCAAACAGATACAAGGGCCCAGGCCCAAACCTAATGAATCAACAAAACCAACAATTAACGGCTAATCAGCCGTTAATGGTGGATCTGGTACAAATCCGGTGACTAGCTATTGCAGCGATCAAAGCACAAACGGCTTCAAATCTTCAGTCAGGTGGATAAATGTGTTTCTGAGATAAAGTAAAAAGTATGTTAAGTTGACAGCGGAAGTAATAAAGAAGAAATAAAGGTAAATGGGATCCAATGCCTGTTGAGATAAGAGAGAGATGTTTCGTGCGTACATTTGAGCTTAGTGATTCACAATTTTGGAATTGTTGACTGTGGGATGTTAATAGCAGTCACCCTCACAATTATATATCTCTTTTGCTTGTTTAACGGTTTACGCGTATATTTTATTTTTTGATAATTAATTATTATTTTTTTTTACTAACTTTTGTTTGGGTCTTTCATTATATATAATTATTATATTAACCTCTTAAATTTTTTTGACTCTATCATTATATATAATTATTATACTAACCTCTTAACTTTTTGAATTTCTTATTATATATAATTATTATATTAGCCTCCTAACCAAAAAATCATTCGTATAAATTCTCTCTTCAGAAATCTCCACGATTTCATATCACTTATTTTTTATAAATTTTCATATCTAAATGTTTGAAGTACAAATCTGAATTTTTTCAGATCTGTATTATTTGTATTTGAAGTATTGCTCTGATTTTTCAGATTTAAAAAATAAAAAATTCAATGAAAAAGGTACTATAATGTGGTTCTTTTTCTAAAATTATCTGATGTTTTATAAAATAATTTTTGTTTTATTTTTTTAATCTGAAAAATTAGAGCAATACTTCGAATACAAAGAGTATTTTTTTCGCATAAATTCTCTCTTTAGAAAGAAGCTGAAAAAATCTCCACGGTTCCATCTCACTTTAAAAATTTATTTTTTACAAAATTTCATATCTAAATGTTTGAAGTTCAAATCTGAATTTTTTCAAATCTGTATTCTTTGTATTTGAAGTATTCTTCTAATTTTTCAGATTAAAAAAAATTAAAAAATATAT
>JAOTQH010267283.1:0-10891 GCA_025631255.1 Cornus kousa | reverse complement strand
CTTTGATTCATCTTTTGCTTCCGCATTTCAGATCCGTTATCGGGTCATTCCTTCGGTTCTTCACTGACGCACCGGGTTGAAAAACTTGGGCCGTCACATTGCTTAGTTTTAGTTGTAGTTTAAATCAATCGATCAACCCACATTTTGATCACTCGACCTACTAACCCTAAATTGTTTCCAAGTTAATACGACTCTTAATCCCTTGGGACGATCCCTACTTGTCTTGCTACATTAGTACTTAGAGGTAGTAGTGGCACTTTATAAATTTAAAACTTAGCCACTCACTTAGCACTCTTTGTGAGCTTTGGTCGCAAGATGATAGGCCACCAAGTTTTTGGCGCCGTTGCTAGGGATTCTAGGCAACGCCGTATTTTTGGAAACAATTAAGAATTAGTACTCTTTCGATCGTGTCTTTACTTTATTTTTATTTTAATTGCTTATTGTGTTTGTTCTTGATTGGCTAGGTACATTAAGCTAAAGAAAGTGAGCAAAGGAGCATTCTAAGCAAGGAGCTAAGTAAGAGCACAAAAGGCTAAAATCTAAAAATTTACAAAGCTAAGCTAAAGTTTGAAAAATCATTTGAAGTGCTTAAGGACCCTTTGTGAGCTCTTTCTAACCTTAATCTCTAGTTTAATCGTCGGCCCGTGTGGAGGCATTATTTTTCAATTCTTAGATAAATCGTGAGCCCGGGTGGAGGCAATTTACTTTTCTTTGCATATTGTTCAAAGCATAGTAGTATGGAATCATCATATGTGGAGGAAGTTTGTTGATTGTTGATTTGTTGTGGGGGTGAAGTGATTGTTTATTGCTTTGTTGCTTATTCATGTTTTGATTGTGCATATATGGTCGAAGGTCATTAAATCCTACTCTTATCCCTCTTTATTTTCATCTTGAATCTATTTTTTGTAATCTCAGGGGAAAAGGTAATTCTAATCGTTCCATTTCATCAATGGAAGACCATAATGAGGACTATGTGGAGGACCTTGGTCACATAGACCAACAAGGTATCCTTCCCCCTAATGTGCATCATGGCAACATTCAAGTACCTTTGGGTATGCCTATACCATTCGTTCACCCACAACAATAAAGCCAAGTTCCTTTGGAAATGCCTAGGCCAATTTTTGCTCCCCAACCTCCCATCATCCAAGGCAATCAAGGTGCTTATGTTACACCACCAATTGTGAATCCTCCTCTTGCTTTAAGAGATCATTATGTGTCAAATGAATATAATGCACCTATTGCATTCAATTGCCCCCGTTTAAAGCACATCATTATGAAAATAAACCGCAAACCATTCAAATTCTTCCTAACTATCATGGACTTCCAAGTGAAAAACCTTACAAGCATTTAGATGAGTTTCTTGAAATATTTCCACCGTGAGATACATGGACATGCCAGAAGAGGTTTTGAGACTTAAACTTTTTCCTTTCACCCTTAAAGACAAGGCAAAATATTGGTTCAACAATCTTAGGCCTTTTTCGATAACTTCTTGGGCGAAAATGCAACAAGAGTTCTTGAAGAAGTACTATCTGGTTTCTAAAACCAAGCTATGAGAACCTCAATTCAAAAGTTTTCACAAGAGAATGGAGAAACGTTTCATGAGGCATGGGAAAGATTTAATGAATTGCTTAGGAAGTATCTACATCATAACATGCGTAAGTAACAATTGGTTCAATACTTCTTTGAAAGTTTACCGGATAATCACAAGGGTATGGTTGGTGAATCTATAGGTGGTTCTATTCTTGATAAAAATGAAAATGATGTTTAGCGTCTTTGTGAAAGCATGAGTGAGAATTCAATGCATAGACCCTTGTCTTCCAAAAATGGTAGAAATTCAGGTGGAATGAAGAATGTTGGCTTATATCAAGTCAACAATTCAAATGACATAGCCGAGATGAAATCCTTATCTCAAATGTTTGAACAGTTTTTGATCAACCAAAATTCGGTGAATCAAATGTCTTTCTCCCCTAGCCATTCTCATCGTTCATCTAATGAAACATGCATGACCTATTCTAGTGTTTTACATTATACTTCCAATTGTCCCCATGGATATGTGCAAAATGAGCATCATGAACAAGTCAATGCACATTTGTTAATCATGGGAATAATTCCTATGGCAATCATTACAATCCTAGTTGGAGGAACCATCCAAACTTCTCTTGGAAAAGCTAAGCGGAAGGCTCAAACCCTCCCAAAGGTTGTTATCAAGGGAAGTATATTCCACCTTTAATGTAAAGCTAAGTTCCCAAGGTTTTTGATCATCATCATTTCAATCACATGGTAATCAATTCTTTAATTCTCATTTTCCTAATCAATCATCATATTATCAAGGAAGTTCTAGGAGTCCCACTCTTTGAAGAGAAAGTATTGACTGTTTTAGGCACTCTAGAGGCGAATACTCAATTGCTTCATTCTCATTCTCAATCCATTGCTAAGCTAGAAACCTAAGTAGGGCAAATAGCTAGTACCTTAAATGCTAGAGAGAAAGGGAAAATGCCTTTGAATGCCCCAGAAAAGCAACAATGTGTTGTGGAGACTCATTCCTCATCGGAAGGTCACACAATTGAACATGTCAATGCAGTGACAACCTTGAGAAGTAGGAAGATTGTGGACAACCAAGTGAGCACGTCCAATAAAGAGAGTGAACCAATGCAACCAAAAGTTGACACCCGTCCCGTTTCACATTCTATTCCTCCTTCATTGCATACGCATGATCATCTTAATGAGAAAGTGTTGAAAAGTGATTTGAAAAAGGATTTGAAAAATGACTTGAAAAATTCCTGTGTTGAAGATACATTAAAGAAAGCTTTTGAAAAAGATTTTGAGCCAAGAGCTCCATTTCCGGATGCCTTAAAAAGATTTATTTTTATTAAAAAGCAAAAGACCAAAGTGAATGAGATCATTGATGAGTTTAGGCAAGTGAAGATTAATCTTCCACTTTTGTATGCAAGTAAGCAAATTCCGGCTTATGCCAAGTTCTTGAAAGATCTTTGCACCCAAAAGAGGAAGAACAAAAGCCAAACACCTAGAAAAGTGGTCTTGACCAAGCAAGTGGGCTTTATTTTGCAACACAACACTCTCCCAAAATTTAAGGACCTCGATTCACCTACTACTTCTTGCATCATTGGTGACCATGTTATTAATCGGGCTCTCCTTGATTTAGGAGCAAGGGTCAATCTTTTTCCATACTCGGTGTATGACAAATTGGGCTTAGGAGACTTGAAACCGACATCGGTGGTTTTGCAACTTGTCGACCGATCCATCAAAAAGCGTAGTAGTATCATTGAGGATGTCTTGATTAAAATTGATAAATTCTTCTTCTCGGTCAATTTCGTTGTCATTGACACGGAACCGGTCCCAAATCCCAAGAGCCAAAGTCCCGTTATTTTTAGCCGTCCTTTCTTGCCAGCCGCAAATGCCAACATAAATTGTAAGACGGGGATAATGAAAATCTCATTTGGCCACATGAAAGTGAAGTTGAATATTTTCAATCCAACCCCGAATTTAATTGACAAGCATAAAGAAGTAAGTGTTGTTGAAAATTGTGTTGACAATGAATGTGACAAAATTGAATCTTTGCTTGAAAGTAGAATTCCCAAAAGTTCATCTTCAAACTTGAATTCAAAGAATGTTGTTTCAAAGGCTAGTTTTAAAAGGGCATGGAAGCTTAAGAATTGCTTTGACCAAGGACCATCAATTCCTTTTGAGCCTAAACCAATAAGTTCTTTAGGGAACTATTTGTTGGGTGGAGTTCAAAGTACTTATCACCCCATTAAAGAAGGGATGCATTACAAGATGTTTGATCCGGGCTAAAAGAGCCCAACGTCTTGCTAGAGACGTTAAAGACTAGTGTGTTTCATAGGGTTTTACAACCCTATTCCTCCCTCATTTCTATTTTACCTTTCATTTCTTGTGACGTCTAGATATAATTGGGTTTATACACATGGCTACGAACTTTGATTAGGAATGCATGCACTTTCATGTTGAAACTAAGCATTTTGTGCCTGTTCAATCAGTCTCAGAAAAGATTCGATCAATCGAACTTCTTTTCTGCATCCAATCACCTCTCTGTTCCATCGTACGAAAAATCTCCACATAAAACAGCTCTCTATGTATCATGAGAAGTTTTTCTCTAATCGATCTGAAAGTTCCAAGATTGATCCAACTTTTTCTTGGATCGATCTTCAGTTCCAACACTTAGAAAATTTTTGAAACCCATGAAAATCATCTCTCTGTGCATCGTTTGAACTTGTATGTAGGTTTTTACATGTTCGATCGATCTGAGCCTTATTTAAATCAATCTTGGGTTGATCGATTTGTATCCCTTGATCAATGTTAACTTTGATTGCATTTTGAATTTTAAATTTCAAAATCTAAAAATTTTTGACAAAAATACAAAAATATTTTCAATTTTTATTTTATTCTTAAAAATTCAAAAAAGATTCTTAATTTTTTTTTACTTTATTTCAAAATCCAAAAAATATTTTTCCTTTATTGTATTTTAATTAATTTAAAATTATTTTCTGAAAAAATAAAAAAAATTGCAAAAACATTTATCTTTTATTTTCTTTTATTTTCAAAAATCCAAAAATATTTTAATTTTAATTTCTTAATTTATTTTAAATTTTCAAAAATATTTTTCATTTATCGAGGATAGATCGATCTTAAGGCTTTTTAGATCGATCTATATTCGATCGATCTGAGTTTCATTCAGATCGATCGAACATTTTAGAGATCGTTTTTTTAAAAACAAAACCCTAGGGTCATTTTAATCGATTCCAAGATCGATCTCAACCCCCAGCTCTCTCCCGCCGCTGCAAGCTATTATCTCAACCTCTGGCAAACTCTCCGACGAGTTTTCCAAGCTTCCACATCATCTCTCCTCTCCGATCTCATCATCTTCCCTTTGTTTCCACTTCTATCCTCTCGGGTTAGGTAAGTTTTGAGTTGTATTTTTTATTTCGAGCTCTAATCTTGATGAACCCATGCTTACTATGTTTAAATCTTCAACCTTCTTATTTACTTATTTCCATTTTTGAGTTGATGAAGCATGTATATATATATATATATATATATCTATATGTATATGTTTTCGTTCTGAATTTGTTTTTGGGGGTCACGTGCCCAGAAAAGTGACCATTATTGTGTTGTTGATGTATGAGACGGTCCACAGCTTGCTTGGGAGGTCCCCATGTCATCCGCATCACAGATCTGTGGCTTTTCGAATTTCACACAGCAGTTCAATCGATCGAACCTTTCTCAGATTGATCTGAGAAAGATTGATCTCACTTATTCCTAATCGATCCAACTTGGATCGATCTCATATTTTTCTGATCAATCGAACATCATAGATTTCCATATACACAACACACACCATCTTTTGTGTTCCATGCTATCTTATACATGCCCAATGTCTTTGTTTTCCACATTGGATACATTCCATACTTATACTGTCTAGCATGTTTCACTTAGTCGTCACTTATTCATCATCTGGCTGCATTATGACTTGTATAGATTTATGTTATTTATTTTGAGTTATCTATCTTACTTGACATACATGTTTCTATATACTGTGCTTTAATTCTTTATATATGTACTGACTTCTTCTGCAAGTTTTCTTTTTTTGTTGTAGGCCATGGCACCGGTAACGACAGTTGCCCGCAGACAGTATGTACGGAGAGTCAAGCCTAGGATAGAGGAGCCTGGAGAGCCCTCTTATGCTCAGGAGCAGCCTGCAGAGCCAGCTCCATCTCAGTCCTCATCCGATAATAGAGTATGGTCTTCTGAGTCTGCATCTTCTTCATCATCTTCTGATGAGGCGGAGCTTATACCGACTCCTTCTCCACCTCTGGCACAGCCAGGCTAGGTCAGAGATAGACCCATTCGGAGATACTCACGCCTTTCAATGGCGCATGAGTTAGTGTTCGATGTTGATTTCTTCTCTTGGTCAGTCTTGACCCAGACCGTATATGATGATATTTTCACCAGGGGCATCTCAGCTATACTAGCCCCGGTAACATACCCAATTTACCCGCGGCTTGTTCGGATGTTCTACCAGAACCTCTGGCAGGCCCCAAGTAATTTGGCGGAGCTAGGCACTTTCATCGATGGCCACCCCCATTCGGATTACAATTAAGACATTGGCTATTTCTTCTCGATACCCGCATATCTGCCCTCCTAAGCTCGATTATCCTATTCTAAGGAGGCCTTCTGATGCAGACATTGCCATGGCACTGACTGGCCACTATAGTGCTGGTGAGACTTTCATCACTCGGACTTATCTGCCCGATAACTTATGGTTCTTCGATTCGGTCTTATATTGAAATGTATTTATGGCGGGCCATAAGATCCAGAGATGCGGCGACTTTCTTGCAGCCCTATATGCATTTTACACAAGGCATTGGTTCTTTATTCCGGCACTCTATTGGAGTTTCAGGATGAAGTTATACACAGACTACATCAGCAAAACCTTGCCCAAATGGGCTAAGTTCCTTCCTTTCAGCCATCTCATTACTCAGATATTGTGAGACCAGCGCTATCCCTTCCACCCGCAGGAACATACTGAGTCCGGAGCTTGCCACTATGGCAAGAAGGATTGGAACAACAGCTATAACGCTCTTATCAATAGCTTGGAGCAGGATGCAGTCTTGGCAACTGAGGACGAGGAGGTAGCAGCAGCAGTGGCGGCAGAGGAAGAGGCAGATCTAGCAACAGCAGCAGATGATCAGATAGACGTATAGGCAGGTGCCGAACATATGGAGATACCCCTGGAGCAGCAGCCTCTAGAGGAGCTACAGTATCACTCTCAGGTGAGGTCACCAGTTCATTTCTAGGAGCAGGCTCAGGATATACATCATTCTCCTGATCCAGTCGCACCTGAGGCTCTAGCTCAGACACCCAGCTTGGGAGAGCGTGTCCAGGCATTAGAGGATGCCATAGTCTCCCTCAGAGCAAACATTTCTACTCTCTGAGTGGATGTCTTAGCTGTGTTGCGTAACATATCAAGAGATACTTATACCACCCACTTTGGATACTTATGTCCCATCTATTCTTTGCCATAGTTGCACTATTTATTGAGGGTTTATTATGAATATCTTGAAATGACAACTGTGTTGTTAAGTAATATAGATTTCATTGAAAGCTTAGTATGAAGGTCTTGTGTGTGACACTTGTAATTACTTGTAGGTAACTTACTATATTGCATGATTAGCAATTGTGACCTACTTTGCCTGTAAATTGCTTTAATGTAATGTGTAGTATCATTAGCTTGCCACTTTAGACATGTAACCTTAGGGCATGGTTTGTGTGGTTTCACCCTACTTGTGCTTGGTAGGTAGTTTCATGCATTGAGATTATATAAATGTCATGGACTTGTTGATTTTTGGAAGCTTGTAAGGATATGAAATGTTGATGACTTGGGTTTTACTCTAGTACAGAGGGTAAGAATTCTCCTAAGTCATAGTGTGCACTAGGTTGTACCTTGTGGCTCTTAATTACCCAAAATAACTTGTATGGTCTCGTGGCCACATATCCTAGTCTTTCCATTATTTGATTTCACATTACTTTCTAAGATGTAAATTATGGATTTCTTGTAGCTTGTGATTTGGTAATCTTAGTTTAAATGTGGTTAGTGTACTTATTTATGTATACTTGGATGCTATGTGTTTATCGTTTCTAACATTTTATAGCTTGAGATGATCCCTTAAAGTACCATGGAAACATAGACATTAGGTGGAATATACCCTTGTGATGGTCTATGTTTGGTTCACATTATACTTAAAACTATAGGGTATGCGCATGCACCACCTCCTACGAGTAACTTGATTACTCACCATAGTTGTTTGGGTTGTTTTGCAGGTAAAGAGACTTTATTTTGGGATGCATCACATCCCTAAGTTACTTTGATGCCTTGAAGTGTTGTTGTAATTTTGAAAACATACAAGTGTTAGCATGTAGTATTATTTTGGCGTAAAAATGCTATTTTGCCTTGAAACATGTAATGTGTACCTAAGTACACTTTTTGATACTTATTTTGTATGTACAACATGAGGCGAAGGGCCATTAACTTGATATTCACAAGCATGTTCTAAAATTTTAAGTATTGCAAATATAGCCTATTATGAAAAATTAGAGGTTTGACATGTCAAAATTTGTAATTGGGTTGTAATAAGACCGTAGGCCATTGTAGCACGTCTACTACACCATTTTATGTTTGTGTGCATGCTCACATCTCAGAAAACTCTTAAGTTTTGACTTTTGAACTAATTATGGATAAATTATGGATTTTTATAAAAAGGTTCATGCATTGGAGTAGGTTTTAAGTTCTCTTTTGTTTTAGCATGTTAGGGATGCTCTTTTGAGGCTAGAAAATGTTTTTAAGCATGTTCGAATCATATGGGATGTATACACAACCTTAGAATTGGACCAAGGACCATTTTCCTAGCATTTTAGTAGCTTTTCGAGGTGTTTTAGTGGACCAATGACTTTTGGGAACTTCATTGCACAGTAAAATGCCATTTCCAGTAGCCTTTTTCACTGTTTAAGGCAATTTCGGTCGACCAATGGCCTATTTCAGTAGACCAAACTATCCACACCTCAAAAACCTAATTTTAGTAAAATTTTTGGTCATTTTGGTTGACCTAAATACCTTTTATATGCACAGTTTCCAGATTTGGTTTCAGCATTGATCTTTCAACTTCAAAGGGTCATAACTTATTCATTTTTGACCCAAATGGGATGATTCTTAAGCCTAAATTCATGAGCTTGAAGTCATATTTCTAGTGATGCCAACCATTGATCAAAACTCTAACCATAGTGAGAGTTATTATAGTTTTAGTCAGATAGGGTCGTGGTAACTCTTAAATAGAGGTTGCCACTTCATTCTAAATTTATATCTTTTCTGTCCGGACTCTGAATCAGGCGATTCTTGAGCTATTTTCATTAATTTTTCATTGTCTTTCCAATGGTGTGCTTGGTAGCACCCATTTCCATTTTGGAATAGATCATTTTGCCCCTAGACTCATTCTTACCCCTTTTCAAAACGTCACTTTCGCATTTATTTTCTTAGGGCTATGTGACTACATTGAGGGCCACATTGGTGTACTATAGACATATAGTAACTCTAAAGGCCTTGTTTTATCTTTTGCTTTCGCATTTCAGATTTATTTCCAGGTTGAAAAACTTGGGTCACGACAAATGGTGTCAGAGCTCCTAGGTTCGAAAACCTTAGGACGACGGGTTTTGGGTGCATATCATGTTTTTGTTGACTTGCTTTGATATGTGTATGTATTTCTTGATAACAAGTTTTGATTTAATAACATGCTTACGTGCTTATGTGAGAGTATGTTTAGGAGTTTTCCTTAACTGTTTTAGTTTGTTGTATATGCTCGTATGCCTTAGCATTTTGTATATGCTTGTTGGGTGTTAGCATATTGTATATGCTTGTATATTTAGCATGACCGTACATTATATACATAGACATGCTTCTTGTTTTGTGCATTTATAATGTGAGTTGCATCCGGTTATAATAATTTATGTTATTGTTGACCTATTTTCTTGTGTATGTTTAGCATCATGGTTATCATATATGGAGAGTCTTCACGTCAGGGTTCTGAGGAGCAGGTGGATGATACCGAGCTTATGAGGGGTCCGGGAAGGCCTAGGATTCCAGTTCGTGGCATGGGTCCTAATCCACCACGAGCTCCGACTTATAAGGAACAGATTGCACAGGGAGTGGCTCTGAGGATGTCGGAATCCATTCAACAGATGTTTCGTCAGCATATTGCAGGGATGCAGATTTTGGTACCGGCACCAACACCGGCACCAATTGCTAATGAGGCATTGAACTACTTTATGAAGTTGCAGAGGTTAAGATCGACCAGTTTGCAGGGAGTATGGATCCGCTTACTTCAGAAGCTTGGTTTGATCTTATGGTACGCAAGCTTGATAGCATGGCAGTGCCTACAAACCGATTGAGGATCTTCTGGATAGCTTCTATGTTTATGGGAGATGCCGATATCTGGTAGAGGTCCATTACCAATATCCACGATGTAGATGTGATGACATGGAAGGAGTTCAGGACATTGTTCTTCGACCGCTTCTTTCTGAGGGCTATGCGGCAGGATATGAGAGTGCAGTTCGCAGGTCTCTATCAGGGCAGGATGAATGTCATTGAGTATGAGACATGCTTCACTTGTCTTTCTCGCTATGCACAGGAGATTGTAGTTACCGATGAGCTCAGGGCAAGGAAGTTTCAGAATGGGTTGCATCTTGATATTAGGCCAGGGATTTCAGTGCTGGATTTGAGGACCTATGGGGAGGTAGTGCAGAAAATAATATTGGTTGAGGTAGAGGACCGAGATCAACTCAGGATCAAGGGTTCATATAAGCAGTCTCATAGAGAGGCTTCATCAGTATCTGTTTGGGGCCAGTGGAAAAAGGCTAAGGCCAGGGATAGTTCACGTACTTAGGGACAGTCACAGTAGGCTCGGTCTGTACCTGTAGTTCTAGTATCTTCGGGGTCAGCCCGGGGAGTAATTTGTCACCACTGTCAGCAGCCGATGCATATCAAGCCTCGCTGCCCACAGCTTCAGCCACAGGCCAGTCAGTCACAGGCTAATAAGCCTACAGCTTCAACGAAGGGGGTTCGCGGAGCTTGTCATTATTGCAAGCAACCAGGTCACTTCAGGAGAGAGTGTCCAAAATTGCTAGGTGGGACACAGAGTAGCATGGGTTCACAGGTCACATCGGCACAGTCAGTAGTTGTGCAGTCAGGTTTCAGGGTGCCTCAAGCACTGCAGCCAGCTGCACCAGTTAGTTCGTATCCGGGTAGAGGTTCGACGCCTACTACTTCTGGACATCAGTCAGCTCAGCAGGGCAGTTCTCAGCAGTC
>JAOTQH010267264.1:0-10892 GCA_025631255.1 Cornus kousa | reverse complement strand
TGTGATGCAAGAAAAAGACCGTTGTACCCTTAAGCCTCAATTTTTGGATTTATGACAAATTACCGATGTACCCTTTTTTGGGTATTGTCATTTAAATTTAACGTGAAATTACCGTTTTGTCCTCGGATGTTTTTGGGTTAGTTTTGGACCCGTTTAATGATCCGGATCCATTGGGATTTGGGTCATTACAGGAATTTTCGATCGAACTTCATTTTTTTTTTTTTTAACTTTGCTAATTCAAGTGAAGTAACAAGAAATTACAGGAATACAAGGGGCATACCTCAGGGACCTACAAAAATGGCCTGAAGCTCAACTTGTACTAGGTCCAGAATATAATATATTATATTATTTGATTCTTCTTAAATGCTTCATTCAAAAACATTGGCCATACACTGAATTGGCCAGTTCAAATGTACCACATAGCTTCAATGTGATGAGTTATATCTTTTTTGTTGCTCATCTTCTAGTTTATACAAAGTAGTTCAGAGGAAAAAAAAAAAAAAAAAAAAAATTGTTGGTGAACTTTTATACTTGGGGCAGAAGAAAGCAACTAGTGAAAATGTAGATTAATTTCGTCTGCAGTTCTTGTAACATTCCTTAAATCTTAATTCTTCAAAGCCGTGTGGAAAAAAAGCTAGGTTGCTTATAACATGTTGAATGGGAAAATGACTCAACATTCATAGCAGATGTGTGTGTGTGTGTGTGTGTGTGTGTGTGTTTTCGCCCAAAATATACAAAATTAGAGCCTCTGATGCTGGTCATGATCATAAAGAATGAAATGAAAGATACACTATGTAGCTATTATTTGAAAAGATTTTAAGTTATTTTCCTTAATCTGGAAATGCGAGTGAGACCGGTAGGTAAGAAGAAAGTAACTTCTTAGCAGGCTGGCACAAATTAAGAAACAAATCAAAAGTAACTAACAAACTTTTCGTAGTAAATTTGCAGAAAATAGAAAGAACAGCATAGGAAATGCATCGAAAGTTTCTATGAAAGTTACCGATTAAGGAAACCCAACGCCATTCTTCCTGAGCAGCCATGCTCTATATAAACAGACTCAGTTCTTCTGGTTTGGCAACCCTTTTTAGCAACTCTATATATTCTTGCTTTCCATACATTCTTTTCCTGTTTCTGAAAAAACAAAAAACAAAAATGGGGCAAAGCAAAATTCCTCCACCTCGTGGAAACGTGTTACGTGCAGCTGTGAGAGTGCTACTGAAACTTGTGATCCCTTGTGGTGCCAACAATGGGAGTAAGGGGAAGTAACGGCGTTTTTAAAGAACTGAGAATTAGAAAACTGAACCAAACAGGGCCCAAGCCACGTTAAGTTCTTGTCATCCACTCTTCCATATGCATATTTAGCTACATATTATGCGTTTGTGTTTGGATACAGTGTTTTTGTGTTGTATTTGTAAATATGAAGTGATGGTATGTGATGTGTGTGTTATACAGGAAAATAGATGAATCTGTTTTATGTGTGTTACTGGGAAAATGAATGGAAGTTTGGAATCTTATTAAATGATGGGTTGGAGGAGATATTGTAAGATTCCCATTTAGGTGGAGAGTGTCTGCAATATACATGTATATTAGTCCACACAAATAAATAAATAAATAAACATTTTGATAATCTCTCTCTCTCTCTCTCTATCAAATGTTCAATACTACTCCCAATCCCCAATTTGATTCTTGGGAATAATGACAGAATTATGAATTTTTTTTCTACATTTTTAGTTTTTTTTCTTCCTACCTCTGAATTTCACAAGAAACAGATAAAATCTAAATTAAAAATCAATGGAACAAAATTTAACAGATTGATGGTTCTTTACAGCAAATGGAACTTTTTATGTTATTTTATAAGTTACCAAAGAATTTGTGATGATTATTTTCATAAAATCATTTGCTTTTTTTCTGTTAAATCTATTTGCAAAATGTTAGAATGTTTACTTCCCAAAAAAAGATCTTCAGGCTGCAAATTACAAAGCTAAGACTATACCAAAAAACGACCTTTTAACATGTTGGTTTCCAAGGCACAATTCTAAAGAAACACAGAGGCACAAATTATCAAACAAATAAATGCACGAGTACGAACTTTCATTTGCATTTTCCAACTACAAAAAAAAAATAAAAAAAAAAATAATAAAAAAAATAAATAAATAAAATAGACAATGGGAATGACAAAAAGGACATTCTCAACCACATAAATGTGTCAGAAACTTGTTTGTTCTTTTTAATCATGGAAGAAATCTACCAAAAAAAGACAAATTCAAAGTGGATCCGGAAGGGTCAAGCCGCCATATGTCTATTTACAGACAGGAAGAAACATAGCATGGACCAGGTAAATGATGGAGACCACCAAGAGGTTGGCGGGAAGATTTTATAGCTTTTAAAGGTATATTTTGAAGGTATATTTTGAAAACAATAATATGAACATAATTCCATGAAAATGATGGAGAGATCTCATCAATTTCAACTCAAAGTGATTGCATGGGCCATGATTTTGTGATATTTAAGGTTGCAATATAAGTAGACTACAGCCATAGGCTATACAAAACAGGCCAATAGCTGATAGAGCTATACAAAGGATGAGACTCATCTTGATGACTTCAGGACCAATCAGCCAGAATAGACTGATGAACCAATCATATACGGGAAGAAATCCCCTAATGTGAACAGTGCATCCTATTCCATTCAGTTCGTGATGTACTTTACAAAAAGATTGGACTTTTTGTAAAGTACATCCTGAACTAGGTGGAACAGGTCCTACTGTTCCACAGGAGAGGATTCGGATCCATCATAAATGACCTTTTATAGGGCTGGCAGAAGCAATGTCACTATTTTCATGAATTTTAAAGACAGATTGGGACAGAATCCACTCCTCCTGTAACCATTTCTTTTTTCCTGAGATAACTTCTACCCCTTGAGAGACCAAACCGGAAGCAACATATATTTTCTAGGACATTGCTCCTAATGGTGTCCATCACTTCTACCTTTAAGAGTATCTGCTGATGTATCCACAGTTCAGTTCAAAAAGGATGAGTAATCGAGAACGAAAAGAACTGCTAGTTAGTTAATATAATGAGTAGTAACTAACCGAGAACAAAACAACGTACGTGTTAAATCGAAGGAGTTTCAAGAAAGAAGACACGGCAATGGAGTGACAATGGAATACATTTTCACTTTGAGCAAGGAAATCTCACTACTCTTTCTGTTTCTATGAAACAATGTTTGTGTAGAAGTAGGGAAGAAAAGAATGGGAAATTCCATTTCAGTTGCCAAAAGTAACACCATGACAGCAATCACTAGGTTAATGAATATGCATGATTAAATTAATATGAGTCATTTGATTAATATGCTTTTTTTCTTAATTATTTTATAAATTTATCTTGCAGCCCCAAAAACTGATCAAATTCTTTTATTAATGGTATATATGAAGCACAACTTCCCCAACATACTCTCAACACACAAAATCACACAGACAAAGGTGTTTGAAATCAAATTCATCAACTTTTCATTTTCCAATTTTCTACTTGATTATTGAATTACTTTACTGACAAAATCACACAACTTCCAGGTGAATTCGTTGAAGGTTCAAGCTACCATATAGGCAACGTTAAAAACTGAAAGCAACTTCATCAAGTGAAGCGTAAACAACACGAAATTTCCATAATTTCGAGGATTTACATCTACAATTTACTTTGTTGAATTGACGAAGGAACCCAGTATATAAATAAAATGATCGCTCTTCAGGAGGGCCATCACATACAATATCAAATCCCCAAGTATTTGTGCTTTCAATTTTGTTTCGAAACGAAATGGAGAAGAATAACCAAAGAGGAAGTGTGTTGCGTAGAGTTTTGAAGAAAGTGGCTGATTTTCTCCTCTGCAAGGGCAACACCGGAGGTCATGGCTAATTGACCTAATCATATCCCATGTTGAAGAAGATGGTGGTGTTTTGTGCTCGAGCCAGTGGTCTACTGTCTAATAAAGTTGGCAACAGTTTTTATGTAGGATTGTTGCCAACATTCAAAGTGTGCTTTGTTGGTCATTGTGTGGTTAATAACAAATTGTTAGTAGTGTGTTGGATAGTCTAGATTTTCTGGATGTACTAGGTATGCTTTTCTTAAGCGTCTGTTACGCCTTTTGAGGTAATACTAATAAATATTACATCTATGAACTATCCCAATGCCTCCGTGTTCTGTGTGTGAGTGTTGGGGGTGGAGGTGGGGGTGGATGCGTGTGGGGCAGATGCGCACACAAGCAACAATATTAAATGTTGGGAGATGATTAGAAACAAATAAGTTAAACACACAGCTTATCATCTTCTCTTCAATCTACCCAAACAAAAAAAAAAAAAAAAGACGCAATCTCTTCCTTACCGATGTCTCATCTATCCCTTTTTCTCTCCCTTCCATCCAAATTTTTTCTTTCCTATCGAACGAAGCGTAAGTCAAGCTACGAGAGCAGAAATAGCAAATTGCATGAACTTTCAGAAAGATCTGCAACCCATATTTTGACAAAACAGCATCACAAACCAAGTAAAAGAAAAACAGTTCAGGATGTTTGGATATTCAAGCCGTAAAGAAACACAGACAAGGACCTACAAAAAGAAACAAAAACCGGTACAGTACAACAAAACTACCATGAACTTCAATTGAAGGTTACCAATTAAAATAACCACGGAGGACAAAAAGAGTAATAACAGAACCACTAACTTTTTAGAAGTACAAACTCTAGTTTATAACTTCCTTTTTTTGGCTTTATTCATTTACCATATCCACCAGTAACATTTAGCTAGTAACTACAGTAGAATCTCATATACAGCAAACAAGCAAGTCATTTTTGGGCATGAGACTGTTCCTAGTTACCCACTCTCTCTCTCTCTCTCTCTCTGACTTTAGCCTAAGTTATATGTCACAAAGATGTAAACTTAGTTACAATGGCAAATCCCTACAACCTACAGCTTAATGCTCTTTTGCTTTCAAGAAGGCAGTACTCTGAAGATTCCTCTGTTCCTCCCATCGCCAGCCAAAAGAAACATATATGTTCATGGGCGTCTCGTTTACGGTTGGCTTGCACATAGCTTCAGGAGCTTTCATTCGTGTCCCCAACTGCGTAACGATTTGTAGTATCACTCAAACCAGACGAATGAAGATGCTTTCGCCTCTTCACAAGATGTACTGCAGTTTTCCTGTCATCCCGTGCCTCTATAGAATCAGGCTGCAAGCAACAGCAAACTAATTAGGTGTGTGAAGTAGAGTTTATATAGTCAAACTCTGAATTAAGCAAGCACCTCCACCAGGTGTACTCATAACTTGGAGAGCAGGATTGGGTTACTGGAGGCTATTGATTCCACTAAAGGTACAATCAAATGAAATTTTAGCATGATCATGTATTAAATGGTTGGCCTAGAATCTTGAAAAACAAATGTCCAATTCATATGATCATTTCTTTCGGCCAGGCAATCTCCTATTCATTGACAAGTGTTCAGTATCACACCATTCTCTCAGTTACAGTGCCATCATGCCATGCCTCTGAAACCATACCTTGATAGCTAATGCTCTGTCAAAACTTTCAATAGCTCTATCAGGCTCGCCAAAGTTTAACTGTGCTCTACCAAGGGTGATCCAGGCCTGAAAAAAAAATAAAAAATAAAAAATATCCACTCTTGTAAGGAACATAAAGCTACTCTCCAAGTTTTAACCTAAGCCTAATGAAGTACTTCACTTATCATTGAAGACTTAAAATTCAAACAAGTATCGAAAAAGTTGTCAATTTACAACTACTACTTAAAATTTTAGCACTTAATTTTAAGCTCTTAAAATTTTAGCACTTAATTTTAAGCTCTTAAAATTTTGGTGGTTAATTTTCAGTTTTATCAAACAATGCCGAAATTCATCAAAATTGCTAATGAAACTTATTCTATATGAAGTAGAACATATATAAAATAAAATGGCTAAATGATTGTCTAATACATCATTGGACGTACTCTCATTGTCCTTGAGTTAGCCACTCATGCCAATCAAACCGAGGTTCAAGTTCTAGGAACAGACTGAAATATACAGCAACTAGTGATAGGAGGTACTGTATTTTCTTTGTAGGTGATTGGAGACTATACATGCATTAAAAGTTAACCGATGAATGGTTTTTCTTGAAAACAACTGTGTTGGTTAAAAACTGGAGATAACATACAATCCAGGATGATGCAACAAGAGAATGATTCCCCTTAAAGAATAATTGAAGCAAAGAATAAACATATTCGAAAAGTATATTAGAAACCAAATCTAGCCTTGAGGCTAGGTACATTAACAGCATTGGAATTTCTGATGATCAAATCATCTCTACCAAAGGATGAATTTGACAAAGGAAAAGGTAGCACACTAACATAACAATGTCATATGGGATTGGTAGATCTGGGAAAGAAAAGAATAAACCAAATCCCATAAAAAGTAAATGGAGTTTATCAATTGACATCAGCAGTTAGACAACTCCAGAATGATCCAATCACCAAACAAAGAGAAATTTTTATAATAGCTGCATTACCAAAAAAGAGAAATTTTGATATTAGCAGCATTACCAAAAAAAGAGAAATATTCAGTTTTGAAATAAAGAAATTGGCAACTAGACTACCTCTTTTTCTAAGTTGGATTTTTTTCAAATGTTGCACATCGACAACGGCATGTTACAGTCTAAAGATATTCATACCAAGTTGACAACTAAAACAAACTACAGCATCAACATCTTGATCAATTGGTTTTGAAACTCATAACAAGTCACATCGATTGAGAAATTAAATACTATTCAACACTTACTGAAGTCAAGCTTACTGAATTCAATAAACTTGATCAGATATCCCACTCAAATTCCAGATTTCACTTATCTCTATATCAAGTCTCACTAGGTCACTATTCCGAGGACTTCTTCCCCTCTTTAAACCTACCAGCATCCATGTGGCAGCAACACCTCCCATTATAAGCCCTTTGAATTAGCTTCTAACATCTCATTTTCATCTTCAACCATTATAGCAGAGACTTTAGCCATTACATGACTGTCATGAAGGAATAATTTAGGCTGCTGTAAGCAATCCTTCGTCACTCCATAATACCTATTAATTTCACTTCCACAACACACTGAGTGAACCGTTAAACAAGCCTCACTGCTATCTTTGTGCCAAGTAATTTTTCTTTTACTCTTGATTTTTCTCTTATACCATACCACACCTAAAGTAACAGAAGAAGAGAAACACATAAGATACCATGTTCACCAATCCATCCAATCCAGTCTAGACTACTGATTCACAAAACCTATTTTAATACTTAGAGACCAATTATTACACCTCACCACACCTAAACTAACGGAGGAGTAAAAACACATAAGATACTATGTTCACCAATCTATGCAATTCCTATCAAATCTAGACAGCTGATTGAAAAAACCTAATTTTAATACCTAGAGCCCAATTAGACTACCTTTTTTTTTTTTTTTTTTTTTTCGGAAAGTAAAGCTTTTATATATAAACTGTGCAAATTTACAGATGGGCCGAAGCCCCCAAACACAGCCAAAAACAGCAATGCGCCCAAGCCTATTCTAAGGCAAGATTACAAGCAATTAGAAATTAACACTAATTGTATACAGAATCGGTGGTCAGTGCGTTAACACCGTTGTAAGCCACCCACAGTCCGGTTGAGGAAAACGACGGCGACAGAGCAGATCTGAAATCATCCCGCCGATCACTGCCTAGAGAGAGGAAACGAAGAACAAGCTGATTTCACTTTGAGAGTAGGTGACAGACGGCGGACGAGGCAAATCTGATCCGACACCATCTCGCCGATCAATTAGTCCGGTGGTTCCAGCGGTGGCCGGATAAATTCAGGAAGATCCCAATCAAATGGGCCAACTTAATCTGAATCCCAGTAGATTAACAAACTCTTATCCTCAAAATGCCAGAAATTACTTTGGTCCACAGTCAGGTGATTCAATTCCATGTCCTAAATCTATTCTAACCCCCAACCTAGACCATTGTTTTATTTGTTGGCTTAAAAGATGTTACAATGTGAGATATTAATTGAGAGCCACCACAAAGCTTCATAGAATCCTCCACCTGGAATTTTCAAAGTCTGCACCTTGAGGAGAACACTGCCCGAGCCCCGAGGTGGATGCCTGTGAGCATAGCTTAAGAATATACCAACAATATTGGGTTTCGAGTACCAGTTAAGCACTAAAAATGCTAAACAACAAGGACTGCAGCAAATTCAAGAAACATACCTTGGACAAAAATAGGAATTAGAGATTTTATAATGAGCATGGTGTTTGTCAAGGATTGCAGTTACCCCCTCTCTCTCTCTCTCTAGAGAATACAAACTTATTAATCAAGCCTTTAATAATTAGTTCAGTAATCCAGCATTCAAAAACAGTGGTCCAACATTAACTGGTGCTGTATGTAGAAGAGCGATGAAGAGAGTGAGTCATCTGTTTCTACATTCCTTGGCTGCGGGAGAGTTATGTGGGCCCTTTTCCCTGCTCCGATTAGGGATTACCAGGTGATATCCAAGGTAGCATGACATGTTCTTGCTAGCTGGAGAGCAGTTGACGGACAGTTCCCTTGTGTCTTTGGTGGTACATCTGAGCTGGGAGAAAAAGCCAATCTTCTAGAGGGTAGGATCAAAGAGTAACTCTTTTGCCCTGATTGATACTTTTGAAGAGTTTCTTGCTCCATTACATCACATGTACTTGGGTACATGCGTTGGGCGCAGGTATGCGTCCAATCATCGGATGTATCAAATCTCCAGGGCATACATATTATTTAATACATATTATTTAATATTCTTTTTGAGTAAAATAATGTTTTTATGTTTTATAATGTTGAATGTTTTATAATGTTGAACATAGGTATTCCACTTATTTTGTATCCTAGTGCTGGTTGAGGGTACGTGTCCAAGTGTTGGATGTGTCAAATACCCAAACAGGAAACAAAAACACTCCTAAATATCTAAATTATTTTATTTTTTAGCGTAAAATAATATTTTTATGTATCATATTGTTCAACAAACATATTTCACTTGTTTTGAAGTAGAGTAAGAATATAATAGAATTAGATTATTGGATATGCTTTTTAGGTGTATATCCAACCAATATTTGTTGGACATATGCCATACCCGTGTTCAAGTGTCTTGTGCCCAACATTGGATAATTAATATGCTTTTGAAGAGTCCATGTAATATAGGTGTGAGTAGAAAACCTCAGCCAGTAAAAACCACAAGATTGTAGTCCGGAGCAAAGAAATCAACTATGTCAAAGAAAAAATTACACGAACCCTGACTCATACTTATGCTCATATCCACAACCTGGTTACTAACAATCTTAGACTAATTGTCACAACCCGCCCCAACCCGTGTAGATATTGGCCGCTTTGCACTATCTCTTCTCGGTGCTCATAATTTTCCTCAAAACGCGTCTACACAGTTAAAGGGTGTCTACACATATAAATGCCAGGAAATTCTCTCCCCCACCCCCATGGCTAGGGCTGCAAACAAGCCGAGCCGTTCGCGAACTACTCGGGCTCGGCTCGAATTGAGCTCAGTTCGTGTTCGTTGGTCTACTGAACGAACCGAGCTCAAACAAAATTACTGGGCTCATTTATTAAACGAGCCAAGCTCAAACACTACTCTGCTTGGTTCATTTGTCCATAAACACGTTCGTGAACAAGCTCGCTTATGGCTTGTTTTAATTGATACCATTTGTCACAACCAACCCCAACTTAAATATTGTCCGCTTTGCACTCTCTCCTTTCAGTGCTCACGGCTTTCCTCAAAACGTGTGTACATAGTTAAAGAGTACGCATATAAATGTCAGGAACCTCTCCCCACCAGGCGTCTATATGTGGACACCCCGTAATTGTGTAGATGTGTTTTGAAGAAAATCGTGAGTACCGAGAGGAAAGTGTGAAAAGAGAACAATATATACACGGGTTGGGGCAGGTTATGACAGTTGGTATCAAAGCCAGATTCAACCCTTGATTCGATGCCACGCTAAGCGCCCGCCAGGAGAACCCACCCGAGAGGTGCCTAATCAAGGCCAGGTAGGCAGGGTCTGACCACAACAAGGACGTGCGAGTTCGTGTGAGGGAGAATGTTAGAGTCTTGTCCCACATTTGATCCGGATGGGAAAGAGAATGGGTATATGTCACACCCCAAAACCATAGAGCGCGATTTAAAAGGTTAAAATGAAAAAATGGAACAGCAATGCTCAATTTAAGAAAATTCTGCGCAGCGGTTACTCAAAAAATCATATAAAATTCAATTATTATCGAAATGAAGCAAACTAAAATTATTTAGAAACTAAACTTATATTACAATGTGACCGAGCCACTTCCGGATGCTGGAAAAACACCAATGAAAACAGTTTTTGGAAGGAAGAAGGCTCTCACAACTTGTGTTAAATTGGAACCAAGTATAAAACTTTGGCCTGCTTAGTCTTTTAGAAAGCCAATAAAAATTTGGGGCCTTAACCTTTAGAAACTAGACACATGAAATAATAAAACTGAAAATTTTCGTAATTTATTGATGCCGGGAAGTCCGTCAAATTATTTTCTCAAATTCAGTTTCCAAACTGTGACCAAAAACCAAATAGCAGATAATATAAGATTTTTTAAAAAATATCCACCAATCGAAAAATTGTAAAATTTTTGTGAGACTTTATACATAGAGGGGAACATATGGTAAAAATTTCACAGCGTTTGAAGCACTACATATGATAAAAATCTGTTTTAAAATTCCTCTAGTTCTTGCTTGGAAATACATTTTAATCAGAATCTGTTTTAAAATTCCTCTAGTTCTTGCTTGGAAACAAATTTTAATCAAAGACTGTAGTGCTTCAAACGCTGTGAAATTTTTACC
>JAOTQH010267253.1:0-10893 GCA_025631255.1 Cornus kousa | reverse complement strand
CTTACAATCACAATTAATGCTGACCAACCAGCGGTCTATCAGCACTTAATGCCACTGACGGGGTAGGAGCAGTTCGGAGAAAGTGGCGCAAGGCTCGAGAGAAAGGGATTGGACATCTTAGGCCCCTAAAACTCTCAAAAGTTGCCCACGTGATCCTGACAAGGTCATGAGCCTATATGTATGTGGAGCTACCCCTTAAGAAGGCAAGAGGCAGAGAGGGGAGGGGATAATGTGTGATCAGTTTACCCTACCACCATCAGAATCTTGAGGATTGGTCTTCTTCTCCTCCTCTTATTCTAAGCATCTCCTCTGTTTCCCTCATATTTGTATCTTTGATATCTCCATTAAATTATTATTTTTTTTATTGGCTTAAGAAAAGACCCCTACATTTTGGCGTCTCTGCTGGGGATATCAAGACAAGCCGATGGAATCACAGGGTGTGCAGGCTCATCACTCGGAGCCCTCTGTTGAAGGGGGTGGTGATGCTCTTCTTCAACCTCAAGTGCCCTTACATGCGTCTAACGGTCATGCGCCGCATGTTGCGTTGCCAGAGAGCTCAGCAGCCCTTTCTGTTCAAGAAGAACTACTACAGTCCCACCGAGACCTTAATGAATGTCTTGTTAGATTGGAGGCTTTGATCATGGAAAATGCGCCAGCCCAAGCCACCCCACCAGCCAGCATAGCCCTATCCGAATAGGATAGGCCTAAAAACTCATCCACCCATGTACCCCCAATGTGGTACCCGCTGACACGGGCTCAAGCAACTTCAAGACCTGTTCCGGCCCACGCCGTGCCTCCTGCTGTCCCTCCACCGGAGTATATTACCGAATCCATGTTGCGAGATTTTTTCGTGAAGCATACGCCATCTGTCGGACGCGTCCTTGTGCTTCACACCGAACCACCATACCTAAAGAGTCTTGCTCAGACTCCATACCCGCAAGGGTACATCATTCCGAAGTTCCCAAAGTACGATGGCGTCAAGGGAGACGTGGCTAAGCATTTGCAAAGATTTGTTGAATCTCTGGGCCAGCATAGTCACGATGAGGTCTTGCGTCTACGGGAGTTCTCTAAATCCCTTACGGGACTCACTTACCGGTGGTTTCGAAGTCTTGAGCCTGACTCGATCACCATGTGGCAGCAGCTTTCTAGGAAATTCCATGACAAGTTTGGTCAAGCCATCGAGAAGGTCACCACTCTCTCTCTCACCAAAGAAAAACAAGAGCCCCTCGAGGAGCCTCTTAAGTTCATTTCTCATTTCCAGGGCCGTGCGAGGGAATGTTTTGAAGGAAGCACCGAGAGAGACCTCGTTGACATCTGCATACAAGGCATGGGTAAGACTTACAGGCTCCACTTAGTCAACCTGGGTCTCAATAGCTTTAGCGACCTCACTACTGCTGTACGAAACATTTATAAAGATCTCTCGCCTCCCAAAGCCGAAGTCGCTGGACCAGTTACTCGCAAGGACGCACCCTCAGCTCCTCGTAATGACAAGGACAAGAAACGCCGAGAAGTATATGACAAAGCAAAGGGACCCCGTACCGAGCGGACCAACGATCCTCCTCCATTCCCAGTACGCATGGAGGAAGTGGCCAGCACCTTAGAGCAGTGGGAGAAGCATGGAGTGGTCGCATTGCCTGTTCCCCTCATAGAGCCCACCGCGCACGAATGCGCCAGTCCCAATTTTTGTATTTTTCATCAAGCCACCACACACCCAACAAGTGCTTGTAGAATGCTACGACGAATCTTTCAGCAGCGATTAGAAGGTGGTGATCTCGAGCTGACCGCGCCAAAGGACATACGGCGCAATCCATACCCACGCCATCGTGGTGCGGCAATGGTCACGTACTATGATGAGCTCGAAGAGATTAACCCAATGCGGTCAAGCATCTTGGTCCCACACGATACCGAGGAATGTTGTGTCACGGCTTCATCTCGCCAGCGCACATCCTTGCCATCCCCTTTAACAATTTCTTTCTCTGAAGATGACAAGCGGGTAGCTACCCCTCAAAACCGTCCTCTTTATGTCACTGCGCAGGTCAATGGCAAGGAATTTCGACGAGCTTTCCTAGACAATGGGTCCTCCATCAATATCCTACCATGGGCAACTTTTCACAAGATCGGTTTGCCCCATGATCGCCTCATCAAGGAACCCATTGAAGTGTACGGTTTTGGCAATGAATCCCACCAAACCCTCGGTTATGTGAATGTCAATCTCGCAGTCGGCCGATTCGGCGTACCTACCAAATTTTATGTCATTAAGGCGGACACCTCTTACCACGTACTCCTCGGCAGGGCATGGATGCATCATTTTGGCATAGTGGCTTCCACCTACCACTAGTGTTTCAAAGGTATCTTAGGCAACAAGGTTGTCACGATTCCTTGCTCGGACAAGCCATTCGCAAAGCATGAGGCCCATTTTACGGAGGCCCTCTTCTTCGACGACCTCGATGAGGAGGACGACGACGGAGACGTACATATTATTAGCACCCCATTACCCAAATGGGAGGAAGTTCAACAAGGAATTTTTTATCCTCCACAGTCGTACATTCCCAGGCGCAGTTGGGAAGCCCCTGCCCCTTGCGAATGCAAGCGAGTACGATTACCGGATGTGAGATATGTTTACTGCTTATGACGGTGCGCGGGCTCAGCCTCGGCGAGCCCAGTTGTTGAGCCTGCACCTCAGGTTGAAGAGCCCTCGTTGCTTCCTAACCTCGAGGAAATCAATCTAGCCCCCAAGGGGCGAGAACCACGAATTAGTTTTATTTCTTCATAACTGGATCCACCTCTATGTGCCAATTTAATCTGTCTTTTGAGGGAGTTTTTAGATATTTTTGCTTGGACTTACAGCGAGATGCCAGGTTTGGATTCGCAGCTTGTGACACATCATCTCAGCACCATACCAGGGTCACGCCCTGTTAAGCAAGCACCTCGCGTTTATCGCCCAAAACTCGAGCTTCAAATCAAAACAGAAGTAGAAAACCTACTTCTTGTCGGTTTCATTAAGCCAATCTTGCATCCTACCTGGCTGGCCAACATCGTCCTAGTAAAGAAGAAGAATGGCCAAATCCGCATCTGTGTTGACTTTCGTGACCTCCATAAAGCATGCCTAAAAGACGACTTCCCGCTCCCGATCATCGATACACTCGTTGACGCAACGGCCGGACATGTGCTTTTTTCCTTCATGGATGGCTACAGTGGCTACAATCAGATACGCATGGCCGATCATGATGCCCACAAAACAGCATTTCGAACGCCACTCGGTAATTTTCACTACACTGTCATACCTTTTGGATTGAAAAATGCAGGGGCCACATATCAGAGAACTATGACAGCCATTTTTCACGATATGCTGCACCATACGGTTGAGGATTACGTTGATGATTTGGTAGTAAAATCTAAGCAGCCAGAAGACCACCTTCCGGACTTGCGCACCGTCTTCACGAGATGTCGGCTATACAAACTGCACATGAACCCCCTCAAGTGTGCATTTGGGGTGCGCTAAGGCAATTTCTTGGGCTTCTCTATTCACCGCCAGGGAATTGATTTGGACCCCACTAAAGCTCGTGCGATTTCAGAAATGCCCTGTCCCTCCTCCTTCAAGCAACTCAGGAGTTTTTTAGGCAAAATCTCTTATTTGTGTCGGTTTATTCCCGCACTGGCTAAGGTCTCTCACCCCTTCGGCTCACTGATTAAGGGCAATGCCAAGTTTGTATGGACGACAGCTCATCAAGCAGCTTTCACCAAGATTAAGTCCATCCTGGGCTCCTCGACTACCATGCACCCACCTGTCCAGGGACAACCCTTGTTGCTCTACCTCACTTCAACCAGCAAGTCTATTGGCGCCCTCCTCGCGCAAATGGTCGAAGGGCAGGAGCGCCCAATCTACTATCTTAGTCGACTTGTTCGCGAAGCAGAAGCTCGGTACTCGGTCATTGAGCGCCATTGCCTCGCACTTGTTTTTGCTGCACAAAAGTTTCGGCATTATTTCATGGCCCACCCTGTTCATCTCATTACACGGTGTGACCCATATAAACACCTCCTATCCAAGCCTATCATCTCTGGAAAAGCATCACGATGGCTCTTGGCCATTTCAGGGTTCGACATCACATGCCATGCCCCACAAGGTATTCGAAGTCAAGCCTTTGCAAACCTGCTCGCTCAATTTCCTGAGCAGCGACATGAGCCCCTCGCTGATTCATTACCTCTGGACGATTCATTACCTCGCAGTAATAATGAATGGCACCTGGCTTTTTACGGTTCTTCTATTGCTTCGGGAGGAGGAGCGGGAGTTGTCCTCACATCTCCAGCCCGCTAGGTCACAGCAGAATTCAAACTCGCCTTCCGTTGTTCCAATAATGAAGCCGAATATGAAGCACTTATTCTCGATCTTCTGGTAGCACTTGACAAAGGTATCTCGCGTCTTTGCATATGCGGAGACTCCAAATTGGTGGTTAAGCAGGTCACTAGCGAGTATGCCATTCACGAGCCCTCGCTCGCTTCCTATCGCACCATCATTCAACGGCTCCTCGCTAGATTTTCCTCTGTATGGTTCATGCATGTACCTCGCTCCAACAATAGGTACCCCGACGCACTTGCCACGTTGGCCTCCAAACTAACCATTGCGGATGATGCGACTCAGGTCCATATTACTAAATGCATTGGCCCCGCCGCCATCGTCGAACTTTTCCGCAACTCTACCATCCCAGACGACGATTGGCGAACCCCTATCATCAACCAGCTCGAGAAAAAGGAAGGATTGTTGCCATTCGCGCAATTGAAGTCGTTCCAACTATTGCAGGGGCTACTCTACTTCCGTCTACCATGCGGAACATTGGCAAGGAGCCTAGACTCTCAGGAAGCAGAAGTGGTCCTCAAAGTAGCGCACGAGCAGCATTGTGCTACCCCTCTCGCATTATATAGAAGAATCCAGTGCCAAGGTTACTATTGGCCGGAGATGGCCACACAGTCTAGCGCCCTTCAGCGCACCTGCCTGCGCTGTCAGGGCATGATGGATGAAACAGAATCCTGTATCCTCGAGATTTGAGATTGGCGGCATCCCTTTATCGAATATCTATCACACGGCATTCTCCCCACCAACAAGCAACTCGCGGCAAAGATAAAGCGTAAGTCTGCACGGTTCGAACTCCGAGAAGGTGAGCTTTTTCGGCATGCTCTCAATGGTGATTGGTTACAATGCTTGCCCCTAGGCAAGGCCATGGAAATCTTAAAACAGGCCCATCAGTTCGAGCATCAAGGAGCGCAAAAACTTTTCGCACATTTACTACAGAAAGGGGTTTATTGGCCCACTATGGACCGCGATGCAAGGTCACATGTGCAAAAATGCAAGCCTTGTCAGCTTTATCATCATCAAATCCATACTCCAGCTACACCCCTTCATCCCATCGAGGCTCCTTGGCCCTTTCATACATGGGGGTTGGATCTCATTAGGCTAATTCACCCGCCTGTACAAGGGCACATGTGGATTCTTGTGGCAACAGAGTTCTTCACCAAATGGATCGAGGCTATACCCCTTAAGCATGCAACGGGTAGTGCTGTCATTGCTTTTGTACGCGAGAACATCATTTGTCGCTTTGGGATTCCTCAATGTCTCCTAACGGACAACGGCACCCCCTTTGTCAATCGCAATGTGAAAGCTATCCTTGCACAATACAATATCCAGCATGTGCCTTCCTCACCCTACTATCCCAAGGGCAACGGCCAAGCTGAGGCCTCCAACAAAAATATCATCCGAATTTTGAGCAGGACCCTTGCAGAAAACCCTACCACCTGGGTAGACCAGCTACCATTGGCACTTTGGGCATACTGCATTTCTTCCAAATGCTCCACTGGGCAAACCCAATTTTCACTCATTTATGGGACCGAAGCAATCTTGCCTATTGATATCGCAATCCTAGCCAGATTGCTCGCTTTGCGCAGTGAGCTTCCTATAGCACGGGAAAGCGAGTTGGAGGCCCTCGACGAACGCCGCGAAGTTGCCTTTCAACATCTTCGGCAATATCACCAAAGCATGGCGAGAGCATATAACAAGCATGTCCGGCCTCGACAATTTTAAACTGGTGAACTTGTCCTCAAGGCTAGTCCGCATGTCATACGAGGCCTCTCAGCCTCCAAATTTTCACCCAATTGGGAGGGCCCTTATATCGTCAGGACATCTAGTGATAGTGGATACTGTACTCTCGAGGGCACTGATCATAGCCCAATCAATAATATTTGGTTGAAACCTTTCTTTTGTTAAGTATGTTAATGCAATGTTTAGAGCATGTTCCTTATTATTCGCACCAAAAAGAGATACACAGAAACACAAGTACCAGGGGACTTTTTCTTTTCTCATTACAAATTTTAAGTTCTCATCTTAAGTTACATTGCAAAATCGTAAAACCAAAACCCTAGTCTATATACGAAGTCAGCAACGAGTAATCATCCTCAAGGTCTTGCGCGTACGTTATCATCGCCGCCAAAGTGTCTTGCTCCTGTACCAATTCCCCTTCCAACTTCGTAATTCGAGCTCGAATTTCTTACAGGCGAGGCATAAGCAGTCGCTGTTGCACACACTTCTGTGCTACGACTAGTCTGCGCCGTAGCCACGCAACAGGCACCTCAAGTTTTTGGACATCGTCCAGAAGTAGTGTCGGATCTCGCACGAGGTCCTGGTCGGTCGAGCCCTGTTCAATTTCTGCGAATATCTCCAAAATTCGCCCCAGGCATAGATACATCGACTGACGCACGAATGGATGGCGAGACACCAAGAACTGTGGTACCTCGAGATGATGAGCAAGAGCAGCCTCCAACAAGCTCTCAAAAGTTTGAGGAAATGCTGGAATACCCATCCATTCCACCTCGGCACGAGCCACGTGCTGTTCACCTTTAACTTCGTGCTCGGTAGTGATGCCTCGCCCTTCCCCCTCGCTACCCCGTACTTCTGTCTCTACTGAAACCTGATCATCACTAGGACCAAACATTCTCCTCGTTTGCTCATCAGTGTCACTACTCACATGTACATCAGGGATCAGAGAAGTTTGAGGGGTTATATGAGGTGAGGGTTGGCTTATTCCGTCTGTGACCTCGACCTCGATAGGGACCGACTCTCGTTCAACATTTTGCATCTGTTCATCTGTATACTCCTCGACATGAGTAGGCTTTGCTTCTCTCCCAAGGGGAGATTGGTTCACCTACGTTTGCCCGGCCCGGTGCTCCTCGCCCGGAGAAATCACAGCATTCTTGCTCCCATCTCCACCAGCTAAGTCCTCGCCCGGATCCTCAGTTGTTCCGCGAGTTGGGGACCCAGAGTGCCTGCTTTCTTTCGGCACTTGAGTGGTGTCTCGTGCACTATGGGACCCCTCTTGTGCAGCCCTTGCAGCCCCTTCCGCTTCATTCCCCTCTCGAGGTTGCTCTGTTGCACGACTATACCCTCGCATCATCTCAGCCACTTTCGCTGCGTGAGTACGCACCGGCATGTCTCGCATAGCAATGAGAGGCGAAACGTCCATGGCTAAGTCCTCTAATTCTTCCTCCCTCGTCCGCCTCATTGTCTCTTCCTGATCACAACAAGGTATAGAAGTCTCGCCTAAGGCTCGCTCAAAGTCAAAAATAGGTAAATAAGGAAATTCACTATCAGAAACCAGTACCTCGCCAGAGCTTATATCATGCACTGTACTCTACACACCACTATCGCGTACTCTCCGGAGTCATTTTCTCCCACCTCGATTTGCCCCAAAGGCCGCCCCCATTGAACCATGTTCTCCAGTGAGGGGCTGTTCCTCGACGCCCTCGCGCGACGAGTCCGTATCTACCTCTGTACCGCTGGAGGTTTCATCTCTGAGAGGGACCCTACTTTTTGAGGGTATCGGTCGCACTGCTTTGGTAGGGGCAGGTATGGCGCTCTCTCCTTGCGTAGGCCCAGTAGAGGCAGCTGTGGGCTCAGTAACACTCACGGCCGCTCGCTTGCGAAGATGTCGAACGTGCGCGGGGGCCCTCGACTTACGTCTCCATTTGGGAGCTGAGGGCGCCTCACCCTCCACCTCTGCACTCTCCACTACTGGTTGCGAGGTTTCCTCAACCTCCACCTCCGCACTCACCACTGCTTGTTGCGAGGTTTCCTCAACCTCCACCTCCACACCCGCTACTGTTGGTTGCGAGGTGTCCTGCTGCGGTTGTGCAAGGTCAGGTGCAAAATCGCAGCGCGCCCCTCTGTCAAATTCTATTGGAGGCCTTAATGTGTGATCTCCTGCATAAATAACTCGCGCCTTCGCGCGTTGCGTAGGACTCTGCACAAAGTCCTTCCAACTCGCTAACTCTATAGCCCACAAAGAGCGCGCAGTCTCTGTGCTCATAGGCATCCTCGCCCTTCCTGGAAGGAACATGGCGCCAACTCTTTCACGTAACAGCCTAATATGGTTTGCCACAAACCTCGCAAAGCTGCTTTCGTAGGAATCCTCATTCCCTACGAAGACATACTGCAACGGCACCCCCTGTCATACCCAAATTGCAGGGGTACTCTGCGAGGGTTGTAGGTCTTCAATATTTGACCTTCCTCCCATATTGCAGGCAAGTAACCCGGGGTAGTCACTAGTAGGAACACCAGCACCTCGTCTGTGCTTAGCCTCCTCGCACCTGCTGGCACATGCTCATCCCTGTCAAAGTACATAGGCATGGTCAATGCCCCTGCAAGGTTCGCAGCATAGGGACGTGAAATAAATTGGAAGCTTTGGTCCAATGCAAAGTTGAGCCGTCCCCGAGGAAAACGACCCTGCCACCTCATGCCACGCACCACCTCTTCACCTATCGCCAGGTCAGATGGGATGGGAGCATAGGACTGAAATCTCTCATACAAAAACATTTGAAGGAAAAGGGTCAACGCATAGGACGCATGGATGTAGCGACCCACGGAGCGCGCCATATCGCTCCCCACCATGTCAAGACGATGATACAAAGTCCCCAAAAATAGTGGCGCGAGGGCCACTTTCACGCCACTTGCCAATTTAACTGCCAGATCCACCAGACGAGGTAAATGTGCATTTTCAGGAGTACCCTCCACAATGTATCGCGACAGCCAGCATAGCAAATAGGCTGCCAGACCTAACGCATGGTCAATCCACGGGCCTGGTATTCCTTTCTTCCCCTCTTCAGAGAGATTTTTCTTGGATTTTGGAAAATCTCTGAAGTAGTAGCGTACCAAGGCCCCGAGGGTGGCTTTGCGTGACCCCGATCCTCGGTCTTCATGGCGGACCCCTTTCGCGCCCCATAACGTTTTAAAATCCTTTGTCTTCTCCAACGCTAGCTCAAGTTCTCGCGCTAAGTCCTCTTCTACTTGCGAGAACTCCCACGAGCCCGGATTCTGCACACCCTGAAACGGCAGACCCAACAGTTGCGTCACATCCTCAATTATGGGTGTAAATTCTCCCCACGCTGTAATGAAAGTATGCGAGCTCGAGCTCCATCGCGAGATTACCTCCCATATACCGGTAGTATCGCGAGGAACATATAACTGGCGAAACAATTGGATGCTTTTTGTCAAGCTCGTCGCATCTAGGATAATTTTGTACACCGGATTCGTAAGGACACTATCAGTCCAACTCTCCCAACTATGAGCCGGACTGATATGATTGCTAAAATTCACATAGGACCACGGGTATCGCCCTTGTTCCACCCCGAATCGTACAATTTTATCTGCAAGAATGCGAGGTGCGAGGCTAATCTCCACCTCCTCCTCCATCAGTTCCACCATTTCCAGAGGTTCACTGGCAACTACTGCTTCGTTGGCCCGATGCCAAAACATATCATTTTCCCCAAAAAATGGTGCCCGTCGCCATTCTGCATCTTCCGGCACTTTCGGGGGATGGCAATCTTTCTTGCTTAACTCCTGTCTCTTACCACCCATGGTCAAGGATCCTCAATCAGACACAACACGACACAGCCACCGTTCAAATTTTGAACCGTTTTTCTTTCTCTCTTCGCCGGCGAAGATGACAACAATAGCATGTATGGTACACTCTAACACCTTTCCACTGTTGTTACACCCTCTTAAATACATCTCTCACCTCGGGAACCCCCAAACCATTGAAACGCCATCAGACGGCGCAATAATACTTTGGAGGCGACCTTTTCCAACTTGCGTCTTTTCACTCTCCTCGACGCAATCAATGCCCTAGTCACCTATCCTTGCACGTGCACTAATTCATTACGCCTCATTACACGTGCAGGGGGACAAAATGTGGGTGTCACATATTAAAAGCTGACATGGCATGTTTGACAAGTCAATATAACTTCAAGATCCTCCGTAGCGGTTTGAAAAGTCAAAAGCCTGGAGAGACTAACTCCTACAAACTCTAAGACCTGGTATCGCGCTAGGCCCCACCAAGCCTCGAGGAGCCAACCCTCGAGCACTCTAAGCCCTGGTATCGCGCCAGGCCCCACCAAGTCTCGAGGAGCCAACCCTCGAGCACTCTAAGCCCTGGTATCGCGTCAGGCTCCATTAAGCCTCAAGGGACCAACCTTCGAGCACCCTAAGCCCTGGCATCGCGCCAGGCCTCACTAAGCCTCGAAGGACCAACCTTCGAGCACCCTAAGCCCTGGCATCGCGCCAGGCCCCACTAAGCCTCGAGGGGCCAACCCTCAAGCACTCTAAACTCTTTATAACACACACCAGGTTCTATACGTAGCATGAAGAGAAGGTAGGATCTTTGCAGCTACAAAAAAAATCTAAAACCAGGAAATTTAGGAGGGTCTTGGATTGGTGGATGAGAAGTCAAGAAATGCTTTCGCCTTTAGCAAGGCCCAATTAACAAGATGATGGGAGTCGCACATTATCACAGCAACCCTTACAATCACAATTAATGCTGACCAACCAGCGGTCTATCAGCACTTAATGCCACT
>JAOTQH010267242.1:0-10895 GCA_025631255.1 Cornus kousa | reverse complement strand
TCTCCAAGTGCACGAAAATGCCACTGGGCACCCCCAGTGCATGCTGACAGCATCCCATGGCTGTCAGGGGGCTTGTCGAGGTCCCAACCCCGTAACACACGACTAATTTAAAATTCAACGAGGAAATTAAATTGTCAATTATTTCTCCCAAGGATGTATTAGTTGTGTGACAGCTAGCCGACTATATCTGTATCATCCAATTTAGATTTGGTAGTTGATATCCGATATACTAAATCAACCAATTAAATACACATACAAAGCACACATACATAATGTGCGTGTGTGTGTATATATAGTGACGTCTCTATCTTTGCTAGTGTTTTGTAATGCTAATTTATACGTACGTGTAAGGGAATATATACGAAGTCATATCATGTTTACATACAACCTCTTCCACCTTGGCTTATTCCGAATATTGTTTCATTTAATTAATAAATGTTTTGTTAGTAAACTAACCACGGAGTAATTGCTAATTTATTAATTAAGGTTGTGTTTGTTTCAATCTAAAATATATTTTTTTTAAGATATTTTTTTTTTCAGGTAAAATATTTTTTTTAAGTTTTATTATTTCAGTATTTGGTAAAGGTCTACCTTTAAGTCGAGGTTGAGGTAAAGGTTGAATTAATCAAGAAGGACATGTAAAATAATTTGTCAAAATTTAATGGATAAATTATTTTTATTAAATTTTAATTTTTTAATTTTTTTTAATAAATATTTTACAATAACCAAATACCAAAAAATAAAAAATATTTTATATACAAACAAACAAACTTTAGTGCTCCTTGGCATGGGATCAACCTGCAGACTTGCTTTGAATGGATTTGAGAATGCAATTCCCAAATTCCCTTATGCTCATGATGAGCATCTTTATGACGTAAAAAATAAAAAAATATTTTATATCCGAACAAACAAACTTTAGTGCTACTTGGCATGGGATCAGCCTGCAGACTTGCTTTGAATGGATTTGAGGATGCAATTCCCAAATTCCCTTCTGTTCATGATGAGCATCTTTATGACGTCTCAATTCTCAACTCTATACCTTATTCCAAAACAAACACACACCCACGCACACATATAATTTATATGCAATTTTTTTTTTTTGGTACCTTAATGCATTCGGAATAAAGATGATATGGTATCATCTACTAATTAAACACTAACACGTAATAATATGATCTACTAAAATAAATTCATTCTTGTTTGTGCGACAAATATAAATTAATTGTAAATACTGATAGACATGGTACTCCCTAAGTCACACAATCTTTCAATTTTTTACTATTTATGATATAATTTTACCGTTTTTACACTGCCACTCTTGAATTCGCTCTCACTCCTGTAATTTGACTTAAGGTATTCCTTCGTACTCCTATTATTTGCACAAACAAAAGTGCCTAGTGGACCCACCAAATATATGTTAACTTGTAGAAGTGAACAAGAAATATCAACTGAAAACCCCTTTTGGCCTTCTTGTTTTTTCTATTCATCTTCGGTGGGTCCACTATCCTTTGCTTGCTCAGCTTGGGAACTTCATTCATATATATATATATACATATATATAAAAGGATTGATCAATAATCCAGTGTACAGGAGGACCTAAATACTAAACCATGTACTTAGAATTGTTGTGTTCTTTTTTTAATTTGGTAGGTAGTGTGTTGCCTTTTCTCAGAAGTTCTATCCATTTAGTTTTGGTATAGCATTTAATTTAATTTAATAACAAAGGTGTGAATGTATTGGAACAGTGGACAGGACCAGAATAGAGGATATGAATGAAATAACAGCTACGTACTCTTAGAAGTGGTCAAGCTATATAAGTAGGCAACATTTTTTAATCATTATTAACAGGTCTTTGGCTTAGTGATACAAGACTCTTATTTTTCAAAAAGAGATTAGGGATTCGAACATCAGGGGAGGCAGTGTGTATGAGTCCCAACTAAAAAAAATAAATAAATAAAATTTTAATCATTAACTTTATTTATTTATTTATTTTAGTGAATTCTCATAATTAATATTTGTAAGAGTTAAGATTTAGTCAACTCTTCGTTATCCAATAGGAATGTCAACCTTGTAATAGTTGCAATAAGATCCATTTGTACTGCTACTATCAATTTGAAATATATATATATATATATATATATATATTCAAATTCGTTATTAGAATGAATCAACAATGCTAATAAGATCCACTTGTAATGCTACTATCAATTTGAAATATATATATATATATATATATATATTCAAATTCGTTATTAGAATGAATCAACAATGCTATTAATCATACAATGATTAAAAATTACATCACGTAGACAGAGAATATATTTGTTAATATGAATAATGGAATAATCTACAATTCTGCTGCCGGCACTCCTCCATCCCGAGCCAACATCATATATGCAAGGGCCACTCAGAAATTTATATTTAGGAGGACGAAAAATAAATAAAAATAAAAATAACATAAGGAGAAGATAAAAATATATGGTTTATATTGGCATTTTTTTTTTTTTTTTTATAATCATGGATTTCTAAAAGTAAAGCTTAAAGGTCGGCCCTGATATTTAATTTCAACTATTTTAAATCTTTATAAATAGAATTTTTTTTAAAGGTTTGAGACGGCCATGGTCCCTGTATCAACATATATATATAGGTCAGGCCCTGCATATATACACAAATATTTATGCATAATATAGTATCACTTCAGAACAAGACCGTGATCAAAGAGTGGTGAAATCTAATTAACATAATTGCTGTTTAATAAATCATTTTAGTATTATCTCAATAATTTAAATTATTATTCAATTAAGCACATTTAATAACACAATTTATATATTAATGAATTTCACTTAAAATGAAATAAAATTTAAGTGATTGCTACGTCACTGGTTAAAAAAAAGAAAAAAAAAAAAAACGACCATGGTTGAATGGGTCAATCCGTTCGGCCCAAATTTTTTTGGATTTGGGTTACTTGAAAGCCCATATCTAGGGTGACATCGGGCTGGCCCAGCCCAACCCAATTTCGGGTTGAGTTTGGGCTGGGTTGAGACTGCCCAACTTGCATCCCTTGTAAATTCATTACAACTAGGGTTGGACATACATTATTATTCCAGTATTCATACAAAGAATTCGTAAAGCCGATCAACAATACAAGCGTAGGAACTCAAGGCACTGGGAAAAAAGATCGTGTGTACTCCGTGACTCCGTGTCGACATTGCAAAATTGGAAATGCAAAAATTCACTTCTTCCAACAACAACGACGATGACAAAAAAAAAAAAAAAAAAAAAAATTTGAGTTTAAGGTGGGGGAAAAAAATTATCTGAAGGACCACTGAATTTCTTCCAAGGTTTTTCCCTTTGTCTCAGGCACCCAAATGGTCGCAAACACCACGGTGAAAGCGCACATAAGCATGTAAAGAAAAAAGGTTCCTGTTAAAGATGAAGAACCAATTAGTCAGAAACCGATAAAAATGATGATAGCGATGACACTCATAATAAGATAAATCTATCAATCAACAACTCAAATGTCAAAACTCCCGCATTTAACACACAAAGCATCAGTATGACCTTGCACATTGCACAGCTTGTACTCTTAGTGTGAGCAAGTGTGGGTGCATGTTTGTGTGGAGTGTGTGCACGCGTTTGATGTCGTATATCAATCTATGTATGTATGCATAAAGAGGGAGAAAGAGAGAGAGAGAGAGACCTCCGGCGCTCCAAGTCAAAAGCAAATTTGCAGTCATCGTAATTAGCCAAGAAAAGAACCAGTTTGCTAGAGTTGCCACACTTCCAGCAAGGCCTTTAATTTGTACGGGGAGAATCTGCATTGACAGGTACAAGAAGGCATGAGCCACAGGGTTAATTGCAGAAAGCTAAGCTCAAATTCTGGAATGAATTGGCGTTTCATAGCAGATGCAACTTGTGAAGTGACTTCGTGCAATAAATTTTCTAACAAACAGCTGCATGGTTCCAATTAGACGATGAGTAGGTAATGGCAAACACATGATTACATATAAGAGACATGAATTCGTGCAATAAATTTTCTTACAAACGGCTGCATGGTTCCTGTTAGACGATGAGTAGGTAATGGCAAACACATGATTACGTGTAAGAGACATTTAAAGGTGTGATTTCGAAAATGGGAGCTGAGCATTCAAAATAAAACTATCTGCAACTAGTTGCTAATGGAATACAAATACAGACACGATACATATTAATTAAAGAGCTTGAAACTTATATGTAAGAAATTTAGCCATGGTTATCATAACATGGAGTTCAAACCTCTGATTTCAGGACTCAACTTTCTAAGAACAAACCAATTGCAGGTTTTGAATTATGGAGAACTTGCCATTGGGAAAGAGTTCTTACTAGAAGATAAGGTATTGGAAAGTTAGCAATTTGTTAACAGGCGGTGTAAGTCCCAGCAAGAAAGGAAATAAATAAAAGTGTTGGGGAGAGAGGGAAAAATATTTGACATTTAGCTGCAGTTATTTTGATCAAGAGAGCAAATTCACTGAAAAGATGTGAAGTTACATTGTAATTTAAATATGGGTACCTCAGACATTATAAGCCAAGGAATCGGTCCCATTGCAAGAGAAAAGGCAATTATCATGCTCTGAAAAGAAGAGTCAGAAAAACAAGGATACATGAGCAACAAAAATTCAATAAAAATCACCACATATTCATGTAATGGTTATAAAGACATACCACAACTCCAACTACCGACAGGATGCTCAATACATTATAGAAGGTAGAATCATCAGATACAAAGTCCTGAGATTGAGTTTAAAATGTAAGCAAAAAATCTTTAAGGAGTGTTATTCACAGAAGAAATCATAAATCTTTGAATATTGGTTTCCTTCCATAAGTAATGCTGATTAGCAAACTACATTGAGATACTACCTTCAAAAAGAAGGAAACCGAGACGACTAGGAGACTAAGAGTCATTCCACAGGAGGACACCTGCAACAAAAGATCCAACATTTTCCATTTTCTGTAGATAAATGACATAATGACTTACAGAACATAACAGAAGATTATTCTGCACAAACTCACAATGAGCAGAATTCTACGGCCTGTTTTGTCAACCAACCATGTAGCAACTGCAGTTGCAATGACCTAAATAGTACATAAATTGTTGTTGACGATTTGAGAAAAAAAAATTCTCAAGCAATATTAGAATTTGTATTGGACTCGAGGAAATGGTTTTTCAAATAATAAGCCTTACCTGGACAGCACCAAGCCCACAAGTAGCAATATTACTTGATGAAATCCCTGTTCAAATTTAAGGCAACTGATTAAAGCCATCAAACTTAACTGAAAAAATCAACACACAATCTACGTGAGAATAAAATATCTAACCAGCATATTGAATCAAGATAAGATGTTAATTTGTTCAACAATACCAGTGTAACAAAAGACTACCATTTACAAGAGAAACACAAATAGTCACTAGAAGCAACTAGCAATTTCACAAAGTTTTGCTCCAAACTTTTGATGACACAACCATAACAAATAAGAATGCAGTTTCAATTGCATGTCCAACACTAGAGGAACATTTACAAACACGATACTCCAAGTGGTCAAAAGAAACTGAGAAAGTAGACTGCAATATGATACATTCATGATTCAGGTCACCTTCCCCAAAAATGTAGAAGCATGAGATAACTAACCAGTTTATACTTACCAGCAGCTTCAAAAATGGTACTAGAATAGAAGAGAACAGCATTAGTTCCAGTTAGCTGTTGCAGGACAAGCAATCCAATTCCTATCTGCAGGACATAAGATGACGCAGAGCAACTAGTCCTGTTGATTTGTTAGGTTCAAGAATGAAAGCATAACACAAATGTAAGAAAACTAAAGCTGCAACAATTAATACCATAAGTGGAAACCAATATCTTCTTTGTTTGAGGTCTGAAAATTGGATTGTAGCTCTTCTACTGCTTGATGCTACGGACCTCTGCACATTGCAAATTTTTTCAATAAGAACATCTACAAAACGCAAGGAAAACAACCATTGTGAAATGTAAATCGTAGAAAGGGATAATAAAGACACTAGTTTATACATGGAAATTTTTAGCAGGAAAATGTGTATAAGTGGCGCATATTAAATTGTTCTAAATGCAGTTGAGTGGAAGCAGTTTAAGTGGTGGTATTTCAATACCATTTAATCAATGAGTTTTACCTTAATTTCATTTACTTCAGTGGAAATATCAGTATCAAACCCCCGGAGAACTTGCAAAGAAGTTTCAAAATCTTCCGTCTTCCCCATTTTTGCCTGGAGTTAGTGAAGAAAATTTGCTTGAATAGTGTCTATAAAAAAAAGATAAACAATGAACATGGGAGCAAACTAAAGCTTACCAGCCACCGAGGAGATTCTGGAATAAAAAATAAGCCAGGTATCAATGCTAGACATGGTAAAATTCCTGCAGAAGAAAGATGGATTTTGTTTCAAAATAAATGCTAATTTCAAATATAGGGAAAATTACATCCAATTACATGGGAAAGGGCAAGGATCATTAAGGTGATGGATGGTGCAGCTCATGAATAGCTCCATTGAGCCATCAGTTCAAGTTTTACAATGGTTTCTTAGTCTGATGAGTTAAATTGTCAGGTGTGATGAGGTTAGGCTCCTGCATTCAGTATATGCTGCAGTTTTAGCTAATATATGGGACAGTTATTGTCAATCTTGATAAACCTTAAAAAAATTCCTTCCTTTACTTATTTCTTTTCTTTTTTTTTTTTTTCAATTTTCGCGACGAACATTAAGACCCTAATATGTTTAAGACAAAACCATCCCTTTAAACTTTCCTTCCCTCTTCTCTTCTCATCTATATGCCTGTGCCTCTATATGTATCTCTTCCTTTGTAGTCCTCACACCAACCCCTTCCCCCCAAATATAGAACAAAAACAAAAAATATAAAAATGAAAGAATGATTAAAAAGAAAAATCTCAACCCAACTTGACCTTGCTGTCTTGCAAAGCTAGAGCCAATATAAGAAATTAATTTTAATCAGGTTTAAACTGGGACGTGATTAAGGCAAACAATGAGAAACCTGGGTTGAGAAATTCTCTTTACTAAATGAGCACCGAAACAAACTTCATTTTGCGCTCTCTTGGACAGATTAATACATGACATTGAAACTTCTTATCCCGGGCACATTTAGAAAGTCAACCACTGTCCTTTCTGAATTTTGTCATCATGAAGATCCCTACATAACATCCTTAGTTCAACCCTCACTTATTAACAAATTAGTAAAGAACATCAAGCTACACAGAGTTACCACTGTAGAGAAATTCTAATCAAGATTGATTTCAGAAAGTGTGCTGGGGGATGTTAAAGGAAACTGCAGAGATTGCCTCATCCGGATAAGAAAAATTCATATAACAGAATTATATCCATTAGTATTAAGAGACTAAACTGAGTCTTTTAGAAGATTACCAAGAACTGCAAGTGCTCTCCAATTAACAAAAAGACCCAGCACATAAGCCAGCAGTATTCCAATTGTGACAGAGAGCTTCACCACAAAAATACTATAAGTCAACTCATTTGCCAGTGAATTAAAGTTTGTAACACCACAAATACAGGATAAGAATAGGCTATTAAGCAACAGACCTGGTTCACAGAACCCAGCCCCCCTCTCAAGTTTTGAGGAGCTATCTCAGCTATATAAACAGGCACCTACAATTACAAAAACAAGATTAATCCTATTAAGAGATTTCTCATGCTCAATTATTTTCTAGAGCAACCACCTACGGTTTTAATACTTACCGTGTAAGATATTATTCCCACGCCAAATCCTTCCAACAACCTTCCCATGTACAGAAACGAAACATCCTAAGCAAAATAACAATTACTATGACAAAAGTAGAGGTTCCAGGTCGCTTTACAGAGGCATGAATTGAAATCAAAAGATAGATAATTAGAAGAACTCACTCTTGAAAATGATACAGCAAGCCAACCAATTATGTTAGGAATGGCTGCGATCATCAAAGACTGCAATATAAGAGAATAAAGTAGAGTTTACTTGTGCAAATTAAAACAAGCGGAAACCTAGTGAGGAAAATGAATCGATGAAACACTCTTACCCCTTTCCGCCCGATATACTCAGCAATCTGACCACTAGCTATGGCGCCAACCATTGCACCCACATTTGCTAAAGAACCGAATAAAGAGAACTGATCCCACAGTTTGAGTTAGAAATAGTTCCGAATCAAAGCCATATGAAATAAAGGCAACAAGATTCATTTCATACCTCAGATACAGTAAGTGCAAGGTCCTCTGTGATAGCAGACTGCGTTTGTGAAGAATACCCACACTGCAAAGAAGGTCAAAATTATTCATTACACAGATATAAAAATATAAGGCAGCTAGAGATTATCAAGAAACATATAATTGCAATACAGAACATCGAGAAATATACAAGGATCTGTTTGGCTGCTAATAAAATAATGAAAATTGAAAATTTCAAGTATGTCATTTTCCCTCAACTTTTAGGCTCCATTAGGATATATGTATGGTTTTGAGCTTAAACAAAATATTGTTTATTGAAGTTGGATCCCAAAACCCAAAAGGGTATTAGACCGGCATGAATTTCAAATTACTTCTTCCATCCTGTTATTCGAAATCCACACACACAATACAAGCCTTCCAAATCTTTGTTAAAACTCAAAACGAAATTACTCACTCTAAATTTATGAACACAAATCCATTCATTTCAAATCGTTCAATCCAAATGGAGCCTTAGTTTCATTAGAATCGAGGAACTAATGTTTGTTTATGACAAGTGAATTTATGTTTTTCGATCAATTGAATTTATGGGTTTTTTTCTGAGTTTATTGGCAACCTAAGAAAGATTGAAAGATTGAAAGATCTTACAGTGAAACCGAACTGGATAGGACCCAATGCGACGATTAGAACACAAGCGAGAACAGAGATTGAGCTTTCACGAATGACCTGAGAGGAGCCCATCACACTGGACTGCCTGGAACCCATTCGGTACCAACTACCCGTGTGAAGAAAAGGTTTTCTAAGATCCTTCCCATCTTCATTTTCGTCTCTGAAACTCATTTCTCTCTCTGTGTAGAACTTCTTCTTCCAACTACAAGCAGTCACTGTCTCACTGAGATAGAAGTGATCTTATTTATATTATATTCATATACTACTACAACGTCTCTCTGTCTTACCTCTCGGTCTCCGCTGTTGTTGAATTGCCGATGAGAGAAAGTCAAGAGCGGGTTTTTAGAGCGAGAATGTTCTAGCTAAGCTAGCTAGAGGGAGGGGTTGGTGTGGAAATGGAAGTATATTAGTTTTGGTAGCCTAGCCGGTGAGTGAGTGTGTGCTGTGTGTCGCATCGTCTGTTTATATCATCGTGGTGTGGGTCATGTGACTGACAGTTGTTAAATTGTCCAAATCCTGTTACATACTGTATTTAATATTTTCTCGTAGGATAACAGTGGAAAAATCGCGTGTAACACACGTGTACGACGGATCAGAAGCGATTAGGCATTAATCTTAATTGGATATGTTTGAATTAGACAAATTTTAATTTGTCACCAATTCGTCTTAATCAGATCTACTCCTCATAAATTAGACAAATCTTAATCCCACTTATAATAACAAATTAGATCGAATTGATTGAATTTTATCTAAATTATTCATTATTATCATTAACTAATTAATTAAGTTTTAACTGTAAAATTTTATGTTACAGTTAAAACTTAAAAGACAAATAAATAATAAATAATATTAATTATAAAATAAAAAATAATGATAATAATAATGAATAATTTATATTTCACGAATCGTATCGGATCGAACTCACGGATCGAATCGAATTTTTAATAACTCAATCCGTGATCCGATCCGTGAGTTACGAATTCGATTTTTTTTAAGCCGTCACTAATCCGTAGGTGTAGCAATTCGATTCAATCCGCACGGATCGAACCGTATCAGATTCACGAATTATTTGCCCACCCCTACTATATATACACGTTAAGGAAGAAAAAAATATAATAATAATAATTTTTAAAAATAAATAAAAATGATTTGGATCTTCTCTGCTGGTTTCCCTCCATTCGAGAATTAAAAATGTTATAATTATATAAACCAATTTAAAAAATGATTTTAAAGTTGAGGGTTAGAGATAATTTTTTTTTTATTTTAATTAGTAATTTATTGGTATGAATTAAGAAATATCATTAAAGTTATGTGCATTGAAAAATTTATATATATATGTATATATATATATATATATACATATATATATAAAATATGAATTTTCACTTACCGAGAAAAAAAAAATTTAAATTTCTACTAAATTATTTGTACATTTCTAAATTGACATTACAAGTTTGCACCGATATAGATTTGGAGATACTATTGTTAAATGCACAAATTTTTTTCTATATATAAGTTGTTTTCTATTTTATTTATTTTTGGTAATATATATATATATATCACATGAAAAAATGCCTTCAAGTTGAAAGTTAACTAGAAAATCTTGTTTTTTTTTTAATGAAAGAACTATTGATTTATGAAGGATAATTTGGTATTTTAAAATAAGAGTTTGGAGGATATTTTGGACCTAAATAATAATTTTCAATGCATATGTAATTATTTTGCTTAACGCAATCAAATTAAAAAATTACTCCCTCCTTCCCAATTTAATTGTCACTTATGAGGAGTGGTAATTTTTAAGGGGACATTTGGGACATGCATTGTCTGCCTAAAAAATTACTAACTTGTCCTTTTAAGTTTAAAATTCCAAACTCAAAGACAATAATGCAAAAATGTAAAATATATTGTTTGAAAAAGGAAAGTGTACACTTATTTTGGGACAGACAAAAAAGAAAAGCATGACACTTATTTTGGGACGGAGGGAGTATTAGTTGGTAAAAGT
>JAOTQH010267223.1:0-10895 GCA_025631255.1 Cornus kousa | reverse complement strand
GTTGCCTTCTATTTAGGATGAGACCCCCTTTGTAGTCCAGTGAGAGTCCCATAGTGTGAATATATATATATATATATATATATATATAGTTATGGACTATGTGGCTATTGGTGAGGTTATCTACGATGTATCTGCGTATCGGGTCTCTGCTTGGACTGTAGAAGAGTATAATTTGTTTGTGGGCTTGACCCACAATTAGTTTTTCAGGTATTCATCAGGAGTAGGGATTGTTCGTGCTGAGTAGGGATCATCTACTTCACTCTTCTGGTCTTTTTACTTAAGAGTTCCTTTATGTTTCAGTTTTTTGATGTAGTCAGTTATTGTTGTCATCTGTTTAGTTTTGGTTTTCCGGGGGTCCACATAGTGTGAAATCCCGAGTTGTACAAATTGGAGGATTATTTGTATCAGAAGAATTTATTAATGAAAATTTATTCTGAGGTTTTATTATGGATTATCATTTTAGTTTCTTCTAGTCATTTATTTATTCTTATTTATCTAGTTTGTACTCTGTGTTCAATTACTGCCATTTGTTTTTTATATCTCCGGGTATTCGAGCGTAGGCCTGGCCAACCCACATCAGGAAATCCTGGGGTATCACAACCCAGCGGCCGATAAACCAATCCCCTTTGTTAATAACTCCAGTCGATTTCATACAAATAGCGTTCAGGATGGGGCCGTCGTTTTCATTCACCTTTTGCTGACAAAACTTATCGATTTCAAACCCATTTTTGGTTGATGACCCGACGATTATCTTGTCAGCGACCATTCGATTTTTGGGCTCCCACTTTCATTGACGACCTTTTCTATTTTATGCTACTTGCCCGTTGGCGACGAGCCCCGTCGACTGCGGGCAACCAGTTTTGCCGATAAGACTGTAGGTTTTAGACCAGTTTTGTCGATGAGACCGTGGTTTCAGACTAGTTTTGTCCATGGATGATATCAACCTTGTCATCGGATGAGTAGTGTTACAGGCCAGCTCCTTTCGCTGTAGACACCCAGCAGGGATTTACTTATTTCTATAGACCCTATTTGACTCCAACTTGGACTTAGGGTTACATGACTAAGTATACATAGACCGTTCGAAAAAAAAAAATTATTATTATATATATAATCCCAGCTTGAGCATTTTTTTTATCCCATTTTGACCATCTGCCTCGGCTTAGCCACACAATCTCACAACTTTAACCACTGTTGGATATACATATATACATTATAATGTCTATACATATATAGAGAGCTATGAAGCATCGACACGTGAGAATAGGTCATCGTACCCGTGTCGGACACATGTTTGACATGAACACGCGTGTTGGAGGCTCCGACATGTGTCCGACACCTCTGTAGAGGTGTCTTTTTTTTTTATCATATTTTTCATGCCGGACACGGCGAAGGACACGCCGGCGACACTCATAGGACACAGGATTCAGATTTTTTGTTAAAATAAATAAATAAATAAAGAGATATATACACAAGCTAGAACACGGGATTTAGATTTTTTGTCAAAAATAAAAAATAAAAATAAATAAAGAGATATATACACAAGCTAGAAAAGTGCAGCTCGATTGGGATCTTCCTGAATTTATCCAACCGCAACCGGAGCCACCGGACTGATTGATCGGTGAGATGGTGATCAGATCTAGGGGTGTACTTGGTTCCAGTTCTTACGGTTCTGGTCAGAACCAGAACCAGAATCGGAACCGTTCACAACGGTTCCTTAAAAATAGAACTGGTACCGGAATCGGAACCGTATAGTATGGAACCGAACCGAAACTGAACCATTGAACCGGTTCGGTTCTGGTTCGGTTCCATGAGAACTGTTAATTGTTTAGTTTTATTTATTATCAAAACAAAAATCTAGAACTGGGTTTCTTAAGCACACTCAATATCACCAAAAGTGCACAATCATACATGTGTGTCTATATATATATAGATACATATAAAAGATAAAGATAGTGGATGCTGAAATGAGCAGTAGCTTTACCTGGATTGGAGTGAATAAAGAATTGTAGCTTTCTTTCCTCTGTGATTGATTGAAGACAACAAGTATGGGTCATCTCAAAGGCCAAAAACCATGAAAACCAAACACAAGTCAACGGTTAGATGGGCATTCTCACAACAGAGGTTTTAGACAGATTTGCTTCTTCTGGCTATCAGATCTGTTCAAAAGCTATGGCGCAAGCTAACATGGGGAGAAAGAAATTGATAAAGAACAAGTCTTTGCAGAGAGAGAGAGGGCAAGTTCAGAGTCGAGAGAATAGTGATGGAGATTGGAGGCGATTGGGGAGGCTGAGGCTCAGATTTAGGGGAAAAAAACTAAAAAGATAGATATATATATATATATATATATGGTTAATTTTATATAATGTATATATTATATATATATATATGGTTTCGGTTCTTACCGGTTCCCACGGGCTGGAATAGGAACCGGAACCGTATGTCCACGGTTCCTAAATTCGAAACCGGGATCGGTACCGGAACCGAAACCGTGAAAAACGGAAAAAAGGGTTCTGGTTCTCACGGTTCCAGTTCCGGTTCCACGATTCTGGTTCTTTTGTGCACCCAGATCTACTTCGTTCCCCTCCGCGATCCGGACTTTGCTCTTGTATCTCTCTAGGAAATGATCGGCAGGATGATACTTTTTCTCTCTATTATGTCGCTTTCTCTCACACACACCAGACTCTGGTGTAGGTGTTAGTGCGTTTGACTTTTGATTTTCTATACAATTAGGGTTTGGCTTAGTGAATGGGCTTGGGCTCAATGATGTTTGGGCTGTATTTTGGGGCTAAAAGTTGTGTTTATTAAATAATGGGCCTAAAAGTTATGTTTATTAAATATAATTTAGAAATTGAGTAAAAATATACATATATTATAATATATATATTATTTTATTGCCGTATCCTTACTGTGTCCGTGTCCTATTTTTTTAAAATTTACCGTATCGCCGTATCCGTGTCCTATTGTACCCGTGTTTCGTGTCCATGTCCATGCTTCATAGATAGAGAGAGACGGGGATATTTATATAATGTATATCTTCTTCTCCCATATGCCTACCAAAGTAGTAGCTGCCAAATACTATTTGTTTTAGTTACCAACTACGAAAGGTGTATGTTTTTCCTTACAAGCCCTTGTGCCTACCAACCTAATACTTTGACACGTGACATGCTCACAGTTTGTTATTATCCTTTCCTATGGCCACTCCATGCAACTGCTACATTTTTTAATCTTTTTCCTTCTAAAGATCGATTGTCCATCTATACGCATGTTGTTTAATAGACCATGCACATTTCGCTCCTCAGTTTCGCTAAGTTTTAGCGACAGATCTCTTTGACACCTTAAAAAAAAAAATTCCAGATCGCCTCAATAATATGTCTACTCTCGTAAAATGTTACAAGACCTCTGACTTGGTGAAACATTTTTTGCACCTTTGTTTTATCATTATCTGAAGTATTTACGCAATAAAGTAGCTGAACTGTTAAAGTGATTTAGTTTTTCTTAAGCTGTAGTCTTACATTCTCTTTCACCTTATGCTTATTACATCATACCTATTCATCATTCAATGTCATTTGTTCACAAAAACATATATCCCTACTTTCCAAATTTCAAATGATCAAGTGTATCTTTGATTCTACATTTACAGACACATTTGAACAGGTCCCATTCGAGGACTGCCTTCCAAAATGTTCACCTTATCCGTGAGGTCACTATTACATTACATATATGTAATTAAATTCCTTCACCTCTATCAACATAGCTGCTATTAATGCTTTCACTGGAATAACTCGACAATCTTTTTATCATAACTATATTTACATATAGTATTGAATACACATAGTACAGTTAAATCACTCAATTTACAACATTATATTAGCTTTTCTTCTTTGGCTTTATAAAGTTTTAGCATTCTATTATATTTGGTTCATTTGCTAATACACATTGATTTACCATACTTGCAGATCATCGCGAGCCCATAGCCTCGAATGCCTCAAACCTAGAAAATAGTCAATCGATGGACCCAGAGCCTCCATTTGACTTGAACATCGAGCGCCCTGAGCCTCTATCCCGAGCTATGATTAGTCAATCGACGGACCCAGAGCCTCGATTTAACTTGGACAACGAACGCCCTAAGCCTCTGTCCCAATGCCATGATTAGTTAATTAACGGACCCAGAGCCTCAATCTAACTTGGACAACGAGCGCCTTGAGCCTCTGTCCCAACACCATTATTAGTCAATTGACGGACCTGAAGCTTCGACCTGACTTGGACAACGAGCACCCAGAGCCTTTGTCTCTATGCCTTGTTTAGTCAATCGATAGACCCAGGGCCTCGATTTGACTCGGACATTAAGCCCCCTAAGCCTTTCTCTTAACGCCATAACTAGTCAATCAATGGACCTAGAGCCTCAATCTGACTTGGACAATGAGCACCTAGAGCCTCTGTCCCAATGCCTTGTTTAGTCAATCGACGGACCTAAAGTCTCGATCTGACTCGAACATCGAGCGCCTTGAGCCTCTATCCCAACGCTATGATTAGTCAATCGACGGACCCAGAGCCTCAATCTAACTTAGACAACGAGCGCCCAGAGCCTGTGTCCCAACGCCTTGTTTAGTCACTTGATAGACCCAGAGCCTCGATCTGACTTGGACATCGAGAGCCAGAACCTCTGTCCCAATATCATGTATAGTCCAATGATGGACCCAAAACCCTGACGGGCCATGCCCTTAAGTCATTAACCCCTAGCATCCATACCCGGTTATCCAAAACCTCGACGGACCATGCCCTCCAGTCATCCAACCTTGGCATCCAAACCAGGTCACCAAAACTAGACATCGACCGACACAAAACCTCGAATTTACCATCAGTCAATTGGTGGATACAGCATCTCGATTCGCCTTCCCCAAATTGGAGACACATTATTTTATGCACGAATAACCTTCTACTTTCTATGCAGCTCACCTGTGTAGGGGGACTACCCTACTATAGATACATATATATTTGTGGTGACATATCATCAATAGATAACAACAACCTCAACTTAGAACCAGACTTGAAATCATCGTGCGATCCAGAGTCTCGAATAAACTATCATAAAAGTTAATCAAGTGACCTAGGGCATCAATCAAACTTTACCATTCAAAATTATCAAGCGACCTAGTCTTGAACTGTCACTAATCGATCGACAGACTCTTCCTCGATCTGACTCCCACCGAGTGACCTAAAGCCTTAAACTTAAAACAAACCCAATCTGTTAAGCGACCCAGAGCCTCAAACTTTAAACAAATCAAGTCCATCGAGTGACCCAGTCCCGAACTGTCACCAGTCAATCAACCGAATCCTCATCGATCCGACTCCCACTGCGCTACCCAGAGCCTGAGACTTAAAAACAAACCCAATCCTTCGAGCGACCCAGGGCCTCAGACTTTAGACAAATTAAGTCCATCGAACGACCCAGCCACGAACTGTCACTAGTTGATAGACGAACTCCTCCTCGATTCGACTCCCATCAAGCAACTCAGAACACTTACCCCAGATGAGATACCTTATCTAGGGACACACCCTACTGCTTAAACTTTTTTCTCATAAAATTTTTTCCCTTTAAGAATCTTAAAATATTCCCCCTTGGTTTATACAATTAACACATTTTTTATGCCTGACTAACCTTCTATTTTATACGAAGCTCACTCGCGCAGGGGGACTAATGTGGGAACCTATATTTTGAGTCCACATGACAAGCGCCACATCATCAATAATGGTCGACACAGCTCGGTCAAGCGGTCAACGAGCTACACCACATTAGTAGCGATGGCCCACATAACTTGGTCAACCGTCAAAGTTACCACAACATTAGCATACTTCAAACAGAAGAACGAAGACCTGAGTTGTGAGCAAAACTCAAGATTTCTTGGAATCTGAGGAGGTTTTGGTTTAGTGGCTGAAGTCCAGGATTTGTGGAGTTGGCGCTTGGCTTAACTTGTAAAGAGATAAATACCATTTTTGTGATACCCCTGAATTTTCGAATATAGGTTAGCCAGGTCTACGCCCGAATACCCGGGGATATAAAAAACAAACTAGTAATAAACGAACAAAGAATACAAAAGGATAAATAAGAATGAAATGAAATACTGAAAAAAAAAAAGAAAAAAGAAAAGAGAAAAAGAAAAAAACCTAAAATGATAATCCAATATTTAAAATTCTCAGAATATATTTTCATTAAATAATAAATTTTCTGATATATCTAATCCTCCAAAATACAACTCAGGAATCCATACTGTGTGGACCTCTAAAAAATCCCAAACTAATAATCAACAGTAACAACCTTCTATTTCTAAATACTGAAACATAAAGTAATATCCTATGTAAAAGATCCGAAAGAAAGATTATGACTGGTCTCTGCTCAGCACGATTAAAATCTACATAGACCTGAAAAATAAATAGTGGGTCAGGCCCACAAATAAGTTCTTTCTAAACATCGAACAGAGATCTAAGGAATGGATACATTCTAGTCAACTCATGCAATAGCTACATAGTCCGTATATATATATATATATATATACACACACTATAGAATACTCATAATGCTATAGGAATGCATCAACCTGAATAGTAGGTAACATGCAAATCGCATATAAAGTGGGCATGAGTATCTAGACCTACAAGGGTACACATCTATCAACTAATCCATCCTAGGCAATATACACACCCTAATCACTGATCCTGAGACTCAAGCTCATATCATGGCATATATCTATACATATATAAAATCCATCCTATCCAAAGCATGAAAATAAATATCCGACATATTTTTAAATGGCATGTCATCTAACCAATTCAGTTGACCTGACACGAATAAGTAGGACTTAACTCTATGGTTAATCTGTTCCCTTATAAATATAAATAGGTAGGACTTAACTATTCCATTCATCTGTCTCTAATATACCCCCATATTATTTTAAATGGTGCACTAATCCATACAATCCAACCATATTAATATATTATCAAGGAGCCTACCTTATTAGCTCCTCAATGATCACATCCCACACAAACATTAATCTCATTCACAATATATAAATCAGATATAGATTAAATACCACAACCATAAATAAGAGTGGCAAATTACGACATGACACAACACGACAATACGACATGAACACGACACGAGTTAAAAAGGTTTCGGTTTGGTATAAAAAGGTTTGAGTCATAAAATGGTCGCCATGATTAACTCGTTTACTTAACCGTGTCAGGTTAGGGTTGAGAGGTTAAACCTGTGCAACTCGTTTATGACCCATTTACTCAACATGTTATAATCGTGAATATGATCTATGTAATATGTTACCTGTTTAAACCAATTACTATAGATAGTTAAGTCATTTCAAGATAAACCTTGTCTATACCTTATGATTTTTTTTTTTTATTTTGAATATTTGGATTAATTATGACAATTTTTGCTATTATTTAGTATTTTATTAAATATTAAATGTCTTATTTTGATAAACAGGTCATTAAACGGGTTCACACGTTTACCTGTTTAATAAACGGGCTAGGTCAGTGTTGAGGGGTCTTGACACGATTATTAAATGGGTTGGATTTGGATTTACCTATTTAGTATAATACCCTTATATCAACACTATACGAACACGACCCACAAACACGAATTGTCACCCCTAACCATGGACCATTTTTATAGATCACAAGGACATTTGTTCATATAATTAAATCATAATTAATAATATTAAATTAATTAAACACATATAACATTATCCCAAAAATAATTTACAATTTAATAATTAAATAAAATCATTTATTAATACATTTACGTGTATTAAAATAAATACTACATTAGTACCAATTTAAATATTATCTTTATTTTTTTTTACTGAAGTAGTAAAACTAACCTACCATTAACTAGTGTCCAAAAGTGGTTATACTAGCTAACCAATAACACCTTACACGTTATATTAATATTTATGTTAAAGGTCCAACATCTAACCAATATATCAGTATCCTATTGGTTAAAACAATTTTAGAACAAAATATATATCATCAAATTAATATATTGTACGATATAATTTTACCAATAAGTAACAATTCAATGTTATGCTAAATAGCCAATAACCACTTAACCAAAGCTAATAGTGTTAAAATAAATCACAAATAATTAAATTCAGAAAACAAAAATATGCTACCTAAACATGAAGTTTCGATCGACTGATACCCTAATTCGGTCGGTCAAAACACCCACGTCGGTCGACTGTTACACTCCATCGGTCGGCTGAAATGTTCTATCTTCTTCATCGACTCTGCTGTTTCAAACCTCCAACTCCTCCGTTCAGGTCCTAAATCATTGTATCTAAGTCCTATATCATTACCAATATTATTTATGATAAAACTACACAAACCCCAACAATTAAAACAAAGAATCATGCATTAATTTACATGATCACATAAAATCAAGAACACATAATTAACACATATTTAGTTCATGTTTTAATTCAATTAAAGCATGCATATAGATTCATTAACCTTATATAATCATCCTAAAGCAGTCCTAGACATGCATTGACCCCCAGATCAAAGAAGAAAAGTAGAACAAAAACTTGCCTTTAAGGATTTCGGATTGAAACTTAACTCCTTTCTTTTTTTGGCTAATCGACGTTGGCAGCCCTCCATCTTCCTTCCTTCTTGGTTGACTCCACTTTCTCTCTCTAAAACTCTCGGCCTTCTTCCTCTCTGTCTCTCTTCTCTGCGTAAAAGGGTTTTCCCCACCCTTAAACGGATATGTAATACATACATACATATATATACATACATATATATATATATATATATATATATTACATAATCTAACCTAATCCTAATCGCTAGCCAACTTACGTTCAGAAAAATAAAAATAAAGATAAATATAGTAATAAAAATTCTAATTATACCAAGTTTCTGAGAGTAATGCATCTACACACACATAAAAACATATATATATATATCTAATTCCTTCCTGATATTAATAATAATAATAATAAATTATAATATATATATACCATATATATATTTATAGATTTATATATATATATATATATATAACCCAAAACTTCCATGTATTAATAATAATTAAAAATACTAATAATACATACAGTAGTAATACACGTATATATGTGTTTATATATATATATATATATATACACATTAATATATTAATGTAACTCATTCTTTCATTAGTATTAATAATAACATAATAATAATACAAATCATCATAATATCCATATATATAAATATATATATATATACGTATCAATATATATACATATCAATATATATATATATATGTATATAAAACCAAAGCCCATGGGTCATATCCTACCCATTTAGGCTCCTATCCAAGTAATTCATGAGACCCATTTTGTTGGTCCATTACTACTATCCAAATCCATCATTTAAATTAAAAATTTTAAATAAAATAAAACAGATAATTAAACAATTAGCTAACACATTATTACAAACAACTACACATTTAATCACATAGACCACATCACACAAATACATATACATAAAACACATAATTCACACCAAATAATCAAATCAATTAAGCACATAGACACATAAGCACATATACACATAGTCACATAAACACATAGCCACATAATCAATTAAAATGTAATAAAATAAATAATAAAATTCCATTTATATTCTTTTGAAAATTAGGGGTATTACAATTTTGACTCCCGAGCATTTAACCCCATCTTATTTAACATTGCTTTATAATTATTTGAGAAATTAATCTCTTTTAATTATTTTGTTAATGGACCCACATATGATGTCATTGATGACATCATCCATTCTCACTTGGCTTATAAAAGAACATGACCTAAGGCCAAGAAGTTAGGCGGTAGACATAATAGGGAGGAAAATTCTTCCTAGATATTGAGAGCTCTTAGCTCTCTCTCTCTCAGATAAGTTGTTTTCACAACCCTTAGAGATGGATCAAGGAGTCAGTGGTGTTTTTATGTATATACTGCCATCTCTTTCTCTCTCTAGTCTGTTTGGGCTTTCACATCTCTTAATCCATCTTCGATTCCATCATGTTGCAAGAATTACCTCATAATTTGTTACTTTGTGATGATTTCGAACCCACCTGAAAATCAGGTACCTATAGAGTCATGGTTAATGTGTATCTTAAGGCGTACTCCAAAAGCTATTATCACACACCAGTGCAACGCTATTCAAGCAATAGTTAGAAAGGTGTTTCCAGAGTTTTGTTATCGATTGTGTCTTTGGCATATAATGCAAAAACTTCATGTGAAGTTAGGTGGAATTGGCCAATATAAAGCAATTAAGTGAAGCTTACAAAATACTGTGTATGAATCTCTGACATATGATGAGTTTGAAAGAAAATGGATGGAATTGATTAAAGAGTATAATCTTGAGAACAATGAATGGTTGAATTCATTATATCAAGATCGTCATTGTTGGGTTCCTGTATATGTGAAATGCTCTTTTTGGGCTGGAATGTCAATTACCCAATGAAGTGAATGTATGAACGCATTTTTCGATGGTTATATGCATTCAAAAACTACCTTGAAGCAATTTGTTGAATGACATTGCCTTAAAAAGTAAGATTAAAAAGAAAACAAAGCAAATTTTTCTTCATTCACTTCTATCTTTCCAATGATAACTCTTTTCTCCATTAAGAAACAATTCCAGGATGTTTACACCCACAATATATCAAATATTTTCAAGAACAGATGAGGGGATTGATGTATTATAATATAACAATTATTAAGAGAGAAGGGTCAGTTTCTACTTTTCAAGTCAAAGATCATAAAACTGGAAAAGATGATGTATTTTTGAAAGAGGTAACTTACGAGGTTTTCTATAATGCAACTGAAGGTGAACTGCGATGTTTG
>JAOTQH010267212.1:0-10895 GCA_025631255.1 Cornus kousa | reverse complement strand
CATTTTGAATACCATAAGCACCCCATTACATCTATTGAGTGGAGTCCACATGAAGCCTCCACCTTGGCTGTTTCATCATCCGACAATCAATTAACGTAAGAAATTCTTAAGGCTCCGTTTAGTTAGATGGAAATTGATAGTGGAAAGTGAAAGTGAAGTAAATGAAAAGAAAATAAATTCACTATCATGTATTTGTTTAGCATGAATTTTTTTTTCTCCTAAATTGTTGAAAAAAATTCCATTTTGTTTCTTTTCCTGCTGTTTCCATCTAAACCAAAATGAACCTAATATAGGATTAGCTAGCTAAAACTAATGATGATTATCAATGCCTAATCAAATCCCTTACTTTCCTAATATTACTACACATCATCTCTTGTGACCCTTTTTTTATCTTGAGTGCCAAATCTCTCTCTATAAAATTGTGTTCTTCGTTTCCAGAATATGGGACCTTTCTTTAGAAAGAGACGAGGAAGAAGAAGCCGAATTCAAAGCTAAAACGCAAGAGCAAGTAAATACACCTGCAGATATACCTCCACAACTACTTTTTGTTCATCAGGTTATATATTCTTCCAAACTTCCTCCAAGTTGGAACACTCAACTTCAGAAGTATTTCATTTGATTGTTTTGCTAAACTCAACACTTGTGACAGGGTCAAAAAGACTTGAAAGAGATTCACTGGCATCCGCAGATCCCAGGAATGCTCATCTCTACAGCTGCAGATGGTTTTAACATCCTGATGCCTTCGAACATTGAAAGTGCACTTCCCCCGGCAAATGACATGGTTGAAGGTTAAAATTGTCATTCATTCATAGAGACAACCCTACAAGATCATATGTCGTGTGATGGGGCATGGTACAGACTGATGCGTGCATTCCTAAATTATTTTCGACTCAGAAGTGTGTTCAGTGTGCTTTTAGAAACTTCACCTAGTTGCAAGTTGCAGCAATTTTGTTATGTTTTATACATTTTTGTTCGAGTTTCTTAAAAGAGTATATAGAGGGTTTGTATTGAACTCTCCTTCAATTTTCAGCAGCTACTCGGGAACTGAACTCTCCTTCAATTTTCAGCAGCTACTCGGGAGCAATTGTTTTATTTTATATATATATATATATATATATATATATTTCTAGTTGGGACTCGTACACAATGCCTCCATTGAGGTTCGAATCCCTAACCTCCCTTTAACAATAGGCCTGGTCAATTGTTTTATTATATATATGTGCATGTGTGTTTTAAAAATAGAAAGATACAAACATGGGAAAAAATAAGAAGATTCAAACAGCCATGAATTTGGATTGGAGGGCAGAAAAAACAGGGGAAATTGGGAAGTAATGCGAAATGCCAAATGACCATCGCCGAGGATATAACATTCGGAGTCTCAGCATCAAATCAAGAGTGTGTTGTGGTCCCATGCGAGATTGGAAACATTGATATTACTCACAGCAATAACAATCGGGGTCGGCTACAAGAAGTATATGTTAACTCTCCTTTAACTATTAGTATAACTTTTGTATTAGTACATGGAAAATGATAGAATCACTGAAATTTATCTCCAAAACTTTCACCGAATGTGAGGTGGTGAAGCCACATCAGATAACTATGGTAAAACTATGAAAACGTTGGATAATCGTGATGAAATTAAGAGAATAATAATAAATAAAAATAAAAGCAAAGAAACTGCGTGAAAGATAAATGTCGCCGCCTGTGCTTGGGGACTTCTATACGTGGAGGCTACTCCAAGTTCATGGAAAGAAAAAGTTAAAAAGGGTGCAAAGACGCTGGATTGTTGGGTTGTAACAGTACTTCCTTTTGTTCTGGCCATTACCATCACCTAGGTAGATTATGTGTGTGTGTGTGTGTACAGAAATTTAAGGGTAAGCCCTCTTGACTGGACGACGGCATTATTCCTTTTATTAATGTTATTATTCATATTTTGCGGCATCATTACTCCCTCGCTGCTGCCGGCGTTGTCAATCTTCAAGCAATTCTTTATTTATTTATTATTTTTTTCAGTTTTACTACGTGACGGTGTGAGTGTTTTATTCAATCAGATTTGTCTTAGACACCTCATATTCGGTGATAAATTCAGGAATAATTTTCTGTTTCCCTATACACAATTGGCTACCATCACAGATCCAACATTTAATTTAACAACTTGCCAGGAAAATAGAGTTACTCCTCAAACCCAACGAAGAAATCCCAATTCTTCTTCTCGCTTCTCTCTCCTACTCTGACTTACTTTTCAATTTTGCATATATTTATATATATATACCTAATCTCTAAATGAAATTTAGGATTTTGTGAAGGAAAACGAATCCATTGGTACATGCCATGGAATCTGTTGACTTGGGTATTCTTTGATGAGTAACTCAGACAATGAAAAAATGAATGTGTCCTGGAGAAAGGTTTTTTGCACGGAGAGATGTGAAGCAAAGGGATGATGACAGTGGGTAGGACAGTGAACAAAGACACAGGAGATTCCACCCAGATATTAGATAGAGATGGAAAAGAGATTTCACGCAAGTTGGATAAATTTTAGACGGAAAAAATGGAAGGGTTTGAAATGTAGATAAGATGAGTTTTTGAGGGTAAAATAGACATTTTCCAATAGTTGTACGATTGTTTTCCAAACCAGCATGTTTAAGTGATTGACGTGACTTTCTCTACGCCAAATTCGGTTCATATTCGGTGAATTAACTTTCTCTACGCCAAATTCTGTTCATATTTGGTGAATTAACTTTGGTTAATGTATCATTTATATTATTTAAAATTTAAAAGATAGATGATCTCATATAATATGCTGACATACGCAATATTTCGCTTGCTGTGTCATTTTTAGTATTATTCAGTGCTAAACATTATCAGGACCAATCTCATGTTGTTTTGTTAAGAATTAGAAAAAGGGTGGGAAAAAATATAAACCCACCATTACAGCCTTGGCTCGAGCGGTATGTCTTCTTACAAGGTACCGTTAAGACAAAGACTACTCACAAGTAGAGAGATCAAGACTACTTCCAAGTAGAGAGAGAGAGCCTAATAATTTCTCCCCGAGTTGTGATCTTATGAGAGCAAGACAATTTTGATTTTAATCTGACCTAGCTTCATGTTTGTAGGCCATTCGCAACAACAGTACTTTTAATTGCACGAGTAATCAATCGTACATCAAAGGAATCCATGCGACTCTATCCAAATTCAACAAATGTAAATGCCAACCACTAAAGACCATGCCATAAATTTCATCCCTCTCCCAAACATTTCATGAATACATTAATTATAAGACTTCTTTGAACTGAAGAGCGTTCAGTCCCATTCGACCACCTCAAATTTTCATCCATTATTAAAAATAAATAAATAAAAATAGAAGAAAGAAAAAGAAAAGGGAAATATTAATAAAATTTAAAAGGAACAGCTTACATTCATTGCAGCATAGAACGGTGCTGCACTAAGAACAGTGATCTATCAGTAAGGACATAAATTATACTTGTCTAAGATACTAAATAATGCAGCCTGTGATGGCAACATATCACAGCATCTGACGCCATTTCTCCAGAATCAATTAGATCAGAAGCGGAGGCGGCTAAAGAACCAGGATTCTGACTTGCCCGGTCAAGAAATTAACTTGCCCATTGAAATCGGAGTAGCACGTTGCTCTATAAAAAATAACCTTCCGACCATCTTTATGCATTCACAGGCTTACCATTCAATTTGGGGAAAGGGTCCTGCTTACTCAGAACAACCACTTTGCTCTTGTGAGAAAAATACCCTTTCACAAGATTCTTGTATATTAGAATGGACATAATGCACTCTACCTGCAGAAGGTTCAACAGTGCTCTGATGAGTTAGCTGCCGAAATTAGAGAGGGAGTTCTGGAACCTCAGTCTCCCCCTAAATCAAACAGAACAAAGGGACATGGAGAAAACAAGTACCTCATCAACATCCATGTCTATCTCGAGCCATTTCAATGCCTTAACAATTACTTCTAATTTGACCTGGTGTGCTCTACTTGGATCCTTCTGTTTCTGGATTATGTAACTGCATAATCAGCACAACAAATTCTGTTATACTGCGCAACTCATTAATAACACTGAATTTTATTTATTTATTTGCAGTATTGGGGGATAAACAATCACATTTGGATAGACAACAATGTCAAAATGGAACTCACATTTTCTTTACCAATCTTTGGTAAACTAGGAGCTCTAGCTTCTCTAGGGCAAGATAAACACCCGATCTTAAGAACCTGGTGGCACAAAGGACTCGTCTTCAAAGAGAGATTTTCAAGATGTCAATTAAAACAGATTTACAGTAAGTTAATTGTAAACATACTGATCTTCATGTTCCTGAAGAGCTTGTCGAAGAAGTCGGAGATCTCCACTTTTTAGAGCTTGTACAACATCACTGTACTGTAAATAACAAAAAGAAGACAAAAATCAACCTTTAAGGGGAACCCATACAGTAATAGTTTCCTTTCTTATTATTTTAATGATTCTATGCTTTTTCACTACAACTATTAAGAGTCATCATTTTAGTGCAACACTCGATATTATGAAGTAGCTTTTTTTCCTAAAGTAACAGTTAGATATACCCACACGCCAAGCAGAACAAAAGCAGTCTTATCATAGGAAGAGCTATACACAGCTTCCAATGATACAAGTAATAAGGCTTGCGAGTTGCACCTTCAGTGTCCTAATCTTCACATGGCCATTCTAAAGCCAACCGTTGAAATGAGATTGTTGAGATGGATTAGCAAAAGAAACTCAAGATACCAAAATATAAGGACAATACGAGGGAAAGTCATCTCTAGGATGGTTAGATCCTGTGCAACAAAGATCACTGACTGCACAATCATGAAGACGGTTTGATTCAACTCTACATTTTTACAAGGGTAAGGAAGGAAAAATAAAAACATGTATTAAAGATTTGAGAACAACAAGATGGATTGTTAATACAGAATATCATAGAGCCACTTGTAAACACAGAGAGAGAGAGAGAGAGAGAGAGAGAATACCATAGAGCTACAATAGAAAAAAGGATTCAAATATCTAATTGGAAGTGGTTGGGAGTTGGGACTTGAGACTTTGTTGAGTTGAGTAATGCTTATGGTAGGTACCCCTACCAGAATCAGCTACTTGGGTAACAATCAAACTTCAAAACGGCTATCAGTTTCTACTGATTGTGACACGATGGTGACGATGGTCAACTACTTAGAGCTTCAGGGCCTGTTTGGGGGAGCTTCTAAGTACTTAGAAGTCCTTTAGTAAGAAGGCCATTGAAGAATCACTTTGTATAAAAGGACTTTAATTCATAAAAGGTGTTTGGTAAATTCAAATTTTAAAGTCCTTTGGAATTAAAACATAATTCACTTAAATAATTCAACATTTTTAAATTGACGATATTATCCTCACATCCCATAAACCAGAACATCTTCCATTACATAACAAACAATTTTGTATAATATATATACATCTATGCATATGTAAATATCCATTCGTCAGCAGCAAGTTCATCCCATAAATTAACCTTCATTACCATTCATCAGTAGTTTCAACTCCTCTCTCTCTGTAGAAATAAAATTAATTACATATAAATATATATACCTAAATCAATTACCTAACGAGAAAAAAAAAAAAATTAATTACCTAAATCCAAGCAGCTCCCTAATTTGCATTTGCACAGTTATATCCCAGATGGTGTTTTCAAAGATACTTTACCTCTCACGGCTCATATCCAAAGTCATATTAGCAGCTCAGGACAACTTTCTAAACTATTTAATTTGATGATTATTCGTATTCCCATGTACATATATATATATATATATAAACTCCCTTCTTTCCAACTCATATTTTTTATTTTATTGTCAGGGAGATTGGAGAAGAATACAAAATAAATGAAAGATTGAAGGTATAACATCAATCACAGGTCCTTTTCATTCAATGGAATCCATGGCAGACCCATATTGCTCGGAATGCAGCGAAGCACAGATTTGGAGTGCCATAGATGCCGTCTGCTCGCTATCTCATCCACCATCAACTTCGACGCCACCGGCTAGAACTTAAGAGAGAGAAAGTGGGGAAGGAGGAGGAGGAGGGCTCTCAACAGTGTGTTGTAACAAAGAGAACACAGGTGGTAATAAAATTAAAAACGAAGGTTAGAATGGGCAAAATAATCAATATACAGGGATAATATAGTAATTCTATTATATTCCACTTGCCATGCTTCACACATTTCGGAAACACAATTTTAAAAGCAAGTATTTTGAGCTTCAGCCTAACAGGCTTTCCAGGACTTCTGCGTTCTTTAAAAGTCCGTTTCATAGTTGCCACCAAACATTCATATTTTTTTAGAAATGCCTTTTGAGGCTTGAAAGTCCGTTTGGAGGCCCTAGGAAGCTCCCCCAAACAGGCCCTCAATATTTTATGGCAAAAACGGAAGCTACAGAACGAAATTATATTATCTTAAAGAATACATGGATGATGACATCAAAAGCAGCTCAAGATGGTTAACATGTATGAATTACAAAACAAGTTAAACAAAACTTGGTGATGTCAATTCCCAGAAAATTAATAAAATGCATAAAAGAATTTCCAAACCAGAAAAGGCAAGAAGAAGAAAAGAGTTCAAAGACAGGCCATACCTCAACCAGTTTATACTTCTTGAGGAGTGAATTTTTAGGTAAGATGCCTATTGATAGCTTGACAGGTATCAGATACTTCAGAATCATCCTATTGCAACAGAACCAAAGAAAATGTGACCATATCAAAGCCTCATCTTTTATTTTTATATCAAGTGGGGAAAAGCCATCTAACTAATCGGAATTTACTTTAGTGAGAGAACAACAAAATTAACAACTTAATAACCATGGATAAACATTTCTTTTACATAATTAAACTTAAACAACTCATAACAATATGTCAATGTCATATTTAATCAAATCATAGTAAAGAAAAGACATGAGCATTGAAGCACATTATTTATTCTCCTTCCCCTCTTCCAAAAAAGAAGGAAAGAAAAACAAAGTGTTAATTCCTGGGATGCGATATAATTTAGGAAATCCTCTTGAACCGTACCATTGTGAAAGATAAAAATAGTTTTTTGAAAAGTTTTTAAAAAAAAAAAAAAAATTTATAAGTGTGAAAAATAAAATAGTTATAAATAAATTTTACAAAATACATATCTTCTGAGGAACAATATTATCAATATGCAACAGCTTTATTGGCAACTTAATCATATTACATACTAAATGAAGAGGAAACTTAGCAAAGACAACCATTGTAGTAGTATGGTTGACTTGCATGGTAGAAAAATTTCCCCCCTTTTTTCATATTAATAAATTACATGGTAAAAAGTAATTAGAATAAAACAAATTAAAACATGGTTTTCTGAATATATTAACCGACCGGAAAGACAACTCTATTTCTGGCACAACTAAAAATGTGTAATGATACAAAAAATATAGATCGCCTAATTCATTATAAATTATGGTTGATGCAGGCAGTAGAGTCAATTACTCATAACTAAATACAGCTACCTGTATGCATTTGCTTCAATAATAGTTACCAGCACTGAGCACCTACATATCCCACTATGGAAGCTCATACAGTTTTTTTTAAATCAGGTAAGTACTCACACACATTGCCCACATCGGGGCTCGAACCTCTCCCCTCCTCTTTGAGGGTAGGGAGGTTATACCAGTGGGCTAATGGCCCATTGGTAGCTCATACAGTTTTATACAAATTTAAATGCAAAAAAAATATGCAGCAAGCACACCTGAACCGAACCTGATATTTGCTTCACTACGAGGGTCGCAATGTGTTAAGGCGTATGATAATTTATGATCAGCCTGCAGAGTGTACAAGTCAGATCTGTGAAAAAATATGCCAATATAGGAACTCCAAAGATCAGTTATCAAAGACATTAACTGTTTTCCCTGTTCTTCATTCCGACTCTAGTATGTCATTAAAGGATAAAATGAAATAAAAATACGTGCTAGAGTGCAGGGTTAGGAGTCTCTAACTGGAAAGAGTGCACATCAATATTGCATTACATTCTATGATAATTGAGGCCTTTTTATAGCTTTGAGTTTCATGAAGTTAACAACGCTTAGAGAGAAGCAAACAGTGCTTTCAGAAGTTGTGGCTGTAACCACCGTACAGAAGTAACAGTGTCCTTATCTTTTTCCCTTGTGAGTACCGTTCAAGAGGATTTTTCAGAATGCATATACCAATCCTCATACTTGAGTTTTATATGGGCTTGTGATGAAACCTCATAAAAATTAAGCTTAACAACACAAATAAGTAAGAAACCAATAACCCTTCAAAAAAACTGGAGTATTGTCTCCATAACAAGAGTTGCAGTTAATTCAATTTTTTTACAATAAACATAAAAATTAGGGTTAAATGCTCCGATACCCCCCGAGGTTTGGGTTTATTGCTCTCAGATTAAACCTGAGCAAAAATTGCTCTGACATCCCCTTTAGGTTTGATTTAAATTGCCTTGACACCCCTTTATAAAATATAATGCCTAAATTACCCTCCATCCCCACTTTCTCTCTCTACCCACCTCATCGTTCTTTCTCACCCTAGAATTAGGGCCATGACGCAAACCACAACTGAAACTGCCAACCTCCCTCAAAACCTCTAACATCCGCAACCTCTCCACCGTCGCTGCCATCATTGCATCTCCGCCGTCCAGTCGCACCGCTCTCCATTCTCCCATGCCTAACCAGGACTCATGAGACCCATTGAACCATCGCCACCCGCCACCGCCACAGCCGACAGCAATCGCCCACGGTGGCGGCCGAACCTAACCTACCTATTACCCAAAAGGTCTGGTCCCAGCCACGCCCTCCATTTCTCCTCCCACCTAGGTTTCTCTGAACTGGAGCGAATCAGTCGAATTGGCAGAGGCACCGTCTACAAAGTCGTCCACCACCCTACAGGGAAGTTCTACACCTTACAAGTGTTCAATACCAATCATGATGATTCTCTCCGCCGAGAGGTTGAGATCATCTGCGACATGCAAAACCCCAACATGGTCAAGAGTGTCACGGTCTATTTGATAATGCCGACGAGATTCAGGTCCTCTTTGAGTACATGGATAGCGGATCTCTCAAAGGGGTCCACAATGCCAACGAACCTTTCCTCGCCGACATGACGCGTCAGATCCTCCTTGGTCTGTGTTACCTCCATAGCAAAAGGTTTGTGCACAGGGATATCAAACCTTCAAGCCTATTAATCAATTCTCAAAAGCAAGTTAAAATAGCCAATTTCAGAATATACAGAATGTTGGCTGCCGCCGCCGTGAGCGATTGCTGTTGGCTGTGGCAGTGGCAGGTGGCGGGTGGTGGTGGGTCTTATGAGTCTTGGTTAGGCATGGGAGGTGGTGCGAGGGGATGCATGGGAGTAGAGGTGGGTAGAGAGAGAAAGTGGGGATGGAGGGTAATTTAGGCATTATATTTTATAAGGGGGTGTCAGGGCAAATTAAATCAAACTTGTAGGGGGTGTCAGTGCAATTTTTGCTCAGGTTTAATCTGAGAACAATAAACTCAAACCTGAGGGGGTGTCGGAGCATTTAACCTAAAAATTAAGTTAAAAATATTAAAAGCAATCAGCTATGCAAGTATAACTGCAAATGAAAAACCCATGAACTAAAACAGACTGCATTTCACCTACATTGATGCGTGACTTGAAGTTTAGATGATAAGTTCAAGAATATTTTATTAACTTCAAAAAGAAAAGGAAAAAATAAAATACAGAAAGAAATCAGATTACTTACAAATCTTAAAAAAAAAGAAAAGAAATCAGATTACTTACAGCAGGAAAATTTTCATTGAACACTTCCAAACGGCCTGTATAGTACATGTAGGTTACCTTGATGACATATGATGAAAGTTAAATCCTCTTCAAAAAATTATACAAGTAGTTGTAATCCAGGTTAAAAGAGATATTTATGAGCAATCAACGATCAATTCTCTCACCTTATCCCTGACAGGGAATTCCTCAAAATCAAATATTCGAGCAGTTTCAATACTTCTTATCACACTTCGACAAAGGTGAACTGTACCAAGCTGCCAAAAGAGTAGCAAAGCTTAGAGTATACTGTGTAGCTTGGATGAAATGCAAATCATTGGCAATCAAAATGACCTTCTAAAGCCAATTCAGATTAATGTTTTACACCTCTAGGATTTAATTTCTATGGCCTTTAAGATACCTAGTTTGTGAAATGATGCTTCAAAACCCTTCAAGTTTTAGTTAATTTCTTCAGAGCACAAACATACATTTAGAAGATAACGGAGTGCCCAAATTCCAAAGAAAAACAATAAATTAGTGGTTGGAAAGAGAGATTGAGAGTCTATTACCTTGAAGTAAATTTTGAACAATTGGCATGTCACATATAATGCTCCAACACGTTTTGGGCCTTTCCCCTGCAATAATTACGCGCCATTAAGCAACAGGCAGAAACAGAAGTTTTATTTACACATGAAGTAAGGCATGAATTCTATTTGCATAAATGTGCATGATACATAATTTTGTTTGCAGATAAATATTAGTCACAAAAAAAATAGCAATGCATAAATTCATTGTCTTTATAGCACCTTCATGGTTTAACCAAACACCGCCAATGTTAAAGGAAAAGTTGGCCATAATACACTAGAATGCCAGTGGCATATAGGAATTTCGATTCAATATATGGGGAAGAGAACATACAGCGAGAACCCCAAAAACTTTCATTAGGAATGAACCAGCCCCCTTCAACTTCTCTGGCATTTTTCCAATAGAAGATAGTTCTCTATCAGCCTATATGTAAGAAAATTATTGCCATGTTAATTTTCTTTCATGCCATAAAATTTCAAATAAAAAAATAAATATATGAATTACTCTCACCCTCTCTGCAAG
>JAOTQH010267201.1:0-10895 GCA_025631255.1 Cornus kousa | reverse complement strand
AGTTAGTACTGAAGGTTCATGACATAATTATTAAATGGGTTGTGTTCGATTGACCTGTTTAATATAATACACTTAAATATACACGACACTATTATAATGCAAACACAAATTCCCACTCCTATGCTCATTCCACCCTTTTTTTTCTCTATCATTTCACCAGCATAAATATTAAAACTTTCCATCTTCTCGAACTTGCTCAATCTCCTTCCTCTCTCGTTATAAAGTTTTTACTCCTCACCCATCATTACAATCTCACCATCTCACCCTTCGTTCTGAACTCATTTTTATTCTCTCACATATTACAGTAATTTTGGTAATTTTCAAAGATTTTAAAAGGTAACAATATTTAAAATAAAAAAATTGAATAAAAGTATTGCCAAGAGTAATTAATTAAAAAAACTGAGTGACCTCGTATTTATTTTCTGTGAGCAGAGGCATGCTTAAGTCATTCCAGTAAAATCCAATTGGTCTCACCGATGTTTTACCTAATTCAGCGTCCACCATGAATAGACACATGATTAGATACATGAATAGCAACATCAAGAAAAACAAAAAGCTAGCTGTTGTTATGGATGTATTGGCATTAAATTGCCTGACATCAAAGCTAACCTTCATTGAAGAGTCCTATGTTAAAAAGTTAAGTTGCAATCAATTGTCAATTGTGGACCAAACTGAGGCAAATTGCCTGAAGTATTCGGAGATGGCCATGAGAGTGATACTGTGGGCTGAAAAAAAAAAAAAAAAATTAGACCACAAATAAATAATACTATAGTATATGGTATATTTAGACCACATATTTTGGACAACAATTATCTCTTTTTTTTTTTCTTTTTTTTTTTTCCTCCCATTATTTAGGGATGACAAAGTTTGACACAACCCTAATCAGGTTTTGTCGTAAACGGGTTGACACAATTAACCCCATTAATTATTCATGTCAAAGCAGGGTTAAGAAATTTTGTTGGAAATGGAGAAAATAAAATAGAAACTTTGGGCAAAATTTTGAATAGGTACTGTTAAGAATTTCTTGCGAATCTATAGACGAGCACGTTTCTCTCCATAAGGAGATGGATGTGGTATATTTACTTTCTCAAATTTGTTTCCGAGTGAATTGAAAATTAGATCCAAAGTAAATTATTTTGATAAGCTTAAATAGGTATGCAAAATAGAGGAAGTGGTTATCTCACATTGAATAAAATTTTAAACTAATAAGAGTACATATAGCCCAAGTTTGAAATTTGGGTTTGATCCCAAGGGTACCCAAGTTTTTAAAAAGGGAGGATCTAGGCAAGCTTGGGTCCAAACCATTTACCAGACAAACGCGCGCCTCGCTCGACCCGGTACGGGCTTAGGCTTAACTGTAAAATCTAGTTAATTTTTTTATTAAACCAAATTTTTGAACTCGGCCTTGGCGTTTGGGCTTAATTTTATTTTATTTGGTTGGCCTTACTCTGGTGGATTTCGCAAATGGTTGTGTCTGGTTTTAACCAGTGCATTTAAGGTTGCACCTGGTGTGAACCAGTGCACCCCAATATGAATAGGTGTTTTGGTGATGGTTCAGGCTGAACCATTGCATCCCACGGCAACTCGGGTCAATCGAAAAGGAACCTCCATGCCTATATTTTATATCCCTTTGCTCATTTGCAAATCATACCAAAACTCATAAATCTTTTCCCTAGTTTTGAGTTTTCCTCTCTTCTTTTCTTCTCCCTTCTTTGCATATAGATAGTTTTAGTATGTGAGTTTGAGTCTAGTTTAGAGAGAGAGATCAAGTACTACATTGAGCCGGTTCGCCTTTTTTTCCGGTTTGCAGTGTTGCTATCAAAGAAAGAAAATTCGTTGTATCCTGATAAACATACACTAAAAAGTCCGTCAGCACCACAACGAGGCGAATCTTCTTAAAGACATATAATTAAATTCTAGCATCGGCCTATTATTATCATGTTCATTTTATATATAGTTTATTATATTGGTTTATAATTGCATATAATATATAATACTATTATCACGATATTATATATATATATATATATATTATTTTATAACATTAAATTATATAAAAATATATTATAATTTATCATAATATTTAAATAGTAATACTATAGTATATCTTACACATACACCTTAAATAACAGGTTTAATCCATTTAATCTCGTTTTAACTATTGACAATTAGGTCATTTCCACACAAATCCAAACAAATGCATTACCTCCTTAAATGTCATTTCTTTTAGTATGATTTTCAAGTGATACTTGCTTAAACATTTATAGGCAGGCAGCTTAACTAAGGGGTGTTCGATGTTTTTCATCTTGCTTTGACTATTCGGATTCAATCATAACTATATAAATTTATGTCTTTTAATTTACTATTCTATTGACTAGTGACTAGTAATTTGGTTGTATTGGTAAATAGGTTAACACGCGTAACCCATTTAATCAACATGTCAGATTAGTATTGAAGGTTCATGACATGATGATTAAACGGGTCATGTTCGATTGACCTGTTTAATATAATACACTTAAATGGACATGATTTTATTATGATGCAAACACAAATTCCCACTCCTATGCTCATTCCACCCGTTTTATTCCTCTATCGTTACACCGGTGTAAATATTAAAACTTTCCATCTTCTCGAACTTACTCAATCTCCTTCCTCTCTCATTATAAAGTTTTTTCTCCTCACCCCTCATTACAATCTCACCATCTCACCCTTCGTTCTGAACTCATTTTTATTCTCACATATTACAGTAATTTTGGTAATTTTCAAAGATTTTAAAAGGTAACTATATTTATAAAAAAAAAAAAAAAAAAAAAGTATTGACTAGAGTAGTTAATTAAAAAAATTGAGTGACCTTGTATTTATTTTTTGTGAGCAGAGGCATGCTCAAGTCATTCGAGTAAAATCCAGTTGGTCTCACCGACGGTTTACCTATTTCAACGTCCACCATGAATAGACACGTGATTAGATATGTTAGTATATATTAATATATATTCTTGCTATATTATATAATATCTTCTACCTTGTATAGGATTACAATAGATAGTTAACTTATACATATAGGATTACAACTTCCGCACTCCAAGATCTTCGTAAAGATCTTCATATGCCCCATCCAGGGAAGTCTCGTTGTCTAAGTCTTCATTTGGGAAACCCAACGAGATACCTCGTTTAGAGAAGCCCCATCTAGGGGTGGCCCGTATAGGGAAGCCTCATTGTTTAACGAGATGCCTCATTCTGAGATGATCAATGTGCCGGATCCGCTCCGTCACCTTGCCACCATGCGCCTTAAGTGGTAATCCCACTCTTCCATGCGCTTTCACGCGCACCAGCCGTAATCCCGCACCTTCAATGTGGTGAATCTTCACAAAAATCATCACCTATTCACGCTCCGTACCTTCTTCCATAATCAGCGAAAGCCTTATTTGGCCACCCAATCATCCTCCAAGACACATCAACAACGGTGCCAGCAGTAGTGCGTCACCTGCCACGATAGTTGCCATGTCAGACACAGCCAACAGTGGTGCCAGCAGTAGTGCCATGTCACCTGCCACGTCAATTCCCATGTTAGACACAGTCAGCAGCGGTGCCAACAGTAGTGCAACGTCACCTGCCATGTCAGTTGTTAATGGTGTCTACATCTTCATCATGGGTGCAAACTCATCTTCACCAAATGGCTTCCGCCATGCCGCTTTCAAGATCTTATTTCCAAACTCAAGATGGTTTCATTCAATCCACCTTGAGTTTTAGGGGGGCTGTTAGTATATATTAATATATATTCTTACTATATTATATAGTATCTTCTACCTTGTATATGATTACAATATACTGTTACCTTATACATATAGGATTACAGTTACCCTATATGTACAAGATTACTTGTTCATTACTCATAACCCTCTCTATATAAACCCCTCTTGTATCTTTTATAATTTACATCAATATACAGAGTTCAATTCTGTCTCTTATTTCTAACTAGATACATGAATAGCGACATCAAGAAAAACAAAAAGCTAGTTATTGTTATGGATGTATTGGCATGAAATTGCCTGACATTGATGCTAACCTTCATTGAAGAGTCCTACGTTAAAAAGTTTAGTTGCAATCAATTGTCAATTGTGGACCAAACTGAGGCAAATTGCCTGGAAGCATTCGGAGACGGCCATGAGAGTGATGCTGTGGGCTAAAAAAAATTAAAAAATTGTGGACCAAAGAAATTTAAATGAATTGAGTATTAACACCAAGTTTAGAAATGTAACGTACAAGAAACACCCACGTTTTTAAAAAAGTGTTTATAAATTCATGTATTTTGAAAAGTTGTACAAATTGCTCCCATCAACAATTTTGCCCATTTTTTTTTAAAAATCCCATAATTCCAGGGAATTATAGGTATTTATTTTTTTAATAAATAAAAAATTTTAAAACCAATAAAAATTTGTGGAGTATGGAGACAAATGATGCTCACCTGCACAACCATGTTCTGGGGACCTTCAAAGATGTAATCAAGCAACCAATTGTCTTATAGACTGGAAAGATGAGGAAAGTTCAAGTATCAATTTGTAGTTGTCCAAAATTGTGGCATAGACAATGACTCAAGTGGAGTGAATTGAGTCTTTATAGTTTATAGTTCAGACAAGCTCAGCAACTTTTCTGAGACAAGCTAACTTAGAGAAGAATGTTTGGTGTTTGGTGTGCTTAGGCCCAACAAAGAGAGGCCTACTGTCAATGGACAAAAGAAAACCCCAAAAAACAAAAATAGAGACAAAAGGCATATAGCTCAAACAAAGTCCAAAGTCCAAACCTAAAATGAAAAGCCCACAAACAGGCCCTGTACTTCAAGTTGGAACAAAATGCCATTCAAACCATTTGGATTGAGAGATTTGGAGGTATAGTGAGGGAAAAGAAAGAAAATGATAGTGTATATTGTGTTTGGGTTGTTTAAAATGAGAGAAATGAAATGATCGAAAGGGATAACTATTCCTCCTAATCCTTTATATCTTATCCTAAAAATGAGAAGAATGTGAGAGAAACCATAATGGATTAAATAGTGTTTTATAAATTTCAAAACTGCCATTGAATGCCAAATTAAGCGTTTAAATTTGCACTAGAGGTAAGGATGTGTTTCTGAAAATTCGTTTGTTCCCCTCTCTCCACACATGATACTCATAACCTGCCAAGGCAAGTTTCATGCCATTACTATGCTCCTTTTCAGCTTCTGCTTCCAATTTGAGGACGCCCATACCAGGAAATCCTACCATGAGCTCGGATTAGCATAGAAGCCATATTTTTGTTGTATACCACTTTCCATATCACCCTTGTATAGGCACACTGATGAAAGAGGTGTTCATGGTCAAATATTAGCTTAATTTAGGCAAAGGACACATACATTCCTTTGATTTGTAAAATGCAAAGATGATAAATAAGGACCATTGTACTGTTCTCATACAAATAGGATTTATAAATTTAAGGTCAAAAAACAGAGACACACACCTCAATCTCACATAACATTAAAATATTCTTACTTTATATATATTTATGCAATATAGTTGCATTTCATCTCGAAATCCTTTATTTCATAATTTGTTATCCATGAAAAACAAAGAGAATACACGATGGAACAGAGAACTATTCATTCAGACCTTTTCGACTTACTTCATAACTTTTATTTCATGACCTTTTATTTAGGCTAGCTGTGCATGCGATTTAATGATGCACACACTGCTTATGCTTCAGGTTTAATTATTAAAGAACACGTACACACAGTAACACACATTCAATTATATTTATCAGCAATCTGCTGCAAACTGATGTAAAGCTCAAACGGTTTTGAAATCATGACCATATGATCAGATCCAGCTATATGCTTCACTTCTTTATGAGGGCTATACTTAAGCATATATTTCTGGAAATCCACTGGCAACATTTGATCATCTCCACTTATTATAAAAACCCGAGTGACCGACCCGAATTTTTTTTCTGTCAGCAAATTCTTGACCAAGTCATCCACGTAAAACCTAGTTGGCCTCACCAACATTTTTACCTAATTCAAGGTCCTGCATGCAAAGTAACATGTACAGAGAACTCAAGCTATTAAAAACAAGTGCTAGCTGTTGTTAGCGATTTAATTATTCGCTGGAAATTGCTTGAGATCGAACCTAACCTTTGTTGGGGAGTCATTATAAAGCTTAGTTGCAAGGAATTGTGGACCATAGTGTACAGATACTGCCTTGTGATTTGAATCATTTACAATTACCGAATCCATGAAAGGGTTTGACTTGAACGCCTTGAAACATTGATCAATTTAAAAGCCATGAAAAAAACAAATGTATTAAGAGACAATAAGAACATACAAATAGAGATTCAATAATAAACAAATGTATTGAAGGATAGTATAAGATTTCAGATTTGTCATGGTTTAATAATTAATCCTTGCCACTATAAATTTTGTAAAATAAGTGGTAATTAAATACCCAAAACCCACACATTAGGAACTAAAAATTCCGGCCTAGCATATACTCAAGTCTTTCTAGGCCTACTACATGCCTCATAGAATCATGCATATATCTTCCCTAATGAGCTAGCAATATCTCATTAATCATTAATCATCTATTTATCCTCCGAGCAGAGGAAATTATATAAGGGAGGTGCAATACAATAGTGAAATTTTTAAATAATTTCAGTTGGGGCAATAGTTGACTTTTATAGGTATATAATTCTAGTAAGTCTCAACTCATTATAGGCAAATTAATTTATAGCCCAACCTTTCCTAACAAAATATGAATTTAGAATTAAAAAAAAAAAATTTAAAATTTGAGAGAAAATTCCTAACAAAAAGCATGTATATTTAAGGCTGATAGAGATTTTCTTACTGGTCCTAAAATCATAGCTGGTGGCCAGGTGTAATAGGGCATGAAGGCAGTGAGAAAAACTGCGACGGAGATCTTCTCCGGGAAGAGCTCCATGGCCAAAGAAATGCTAAAGCCACCATAACTGTGACCAACTAGGACCACTTTCGCCCCTCAGGCAGGGAGGCCATGAAGTCCGTCAATGGCCGAGCATACTCAAAAAAGGAGCAACCTCATCGACCCGCCTCGGGTTCACTCCATTCGCGGGAAGGTCCAAGGCTGTGACACGGTGACCGGCGCCTTTGAGCAGGGGGATAACCTTGTACCAGCACTATGCTCCAAGGTTAGACCCATGAACTAGAACAAAGTGCTTGCCAGTAGCATTCTCCATCAATTCGTGTTCTATAGGGAGTTCAGGCCCTACGTGAAGAAAGCCAACGGCTGTTGCGCCAATGCGTGACTGTGGCACGCCTAGGCATGTTGGACTGAGCAAGAATGCTGCAACTAGGACGACAGAGAATTGAACAAAGTGCTTGCCTGTTGTATCCTCCATTTCTTGTTCCATTGGTTGTGTGCTTTGTTTTCGATGGACTTACATTTATATATATACTACGGTTTTCAGGAGAAATTATTGAGCTGAATCACGTGATCTTGGACCCTTTACTAATTTTTTTCGTTTCCAAGGTTGGAAGGAAGGTGTGAGATATAAAATGAGATTTGTGTGTGTTTTTTTGGGCGTAACTTAAAATAGAGAGGTCTTGACAGTATATTTTATTTTTTATTTTTTTAAGGTAAATTTCTAATTAATTTTATAAATATGAATATAGACATATACGTACAGGTCCAACGTTTAGCCCAAAGCTAACATTTCAAAGCATGACCCTCCTCTGTATAAATTAGGCCCAGAGGCCCAAACATACATACAACAAACCGACCCAGGTATTAAAAAAATTTGACCTAGCCTTCAACATTCTGCGGTGAAAAACATGACTCTCACTTCCTCAATCTATGTGGTCTGGTGGTTCCGCAGGAGGCCGTGCAGGTGGTGCAGGTGGTGCAGGTAGCTCCCATTCTTCAGCTAGTCTTCTATTATTCAGATAATCCGTAATCGGTGTGGACATCAGCTTCCCTTTGATTGGATCCAAAGTTTGGTGAAACACTGAATTTGCAGAGAGTATTTTTTGTTGAAAATTCTCCTATTTCGCTCATTCCAGATGTCGTAGACTAATGAGGCTAGTCCCATTTTCGATAATTGATTGTTGTAGAACTTTGAGTTCCCTCGCCAATGGTAGGAAGACCATGCAATTACTAGCAACCAAGTTGAAGGCGGTGTATGAAACCCACAATGTGCTTGTAAAAAGGTCCACAAGGGTTTGACAAAGCTGCATTTGAAAAACAGATGGTCGTAGGACTCCAATTCATTGTTGCAGAGGGTGCAAATTGAGGCATTGCGGTGTGAAGTGCATCTTCTATGTTGGAAATCGATGTTGTATAGCAACCCATAGTGTGAATGAGTGCTTGGGCATTACTAGTTTATTCCAAACTAAATATGGCCGAGCTAGGGTGGGCAGGTGCTGGTTGAGATGCTTCATTGTTTGGGCAATTGAGAAGGTCATTGTAGTTAATGGGCGCCATATGCCCTTATCTTGTTTCTGTGGGTATAGTGTTGGTAAATTGAGAGTAGGAATCAGTTGAGGCAATAGTGTGGTAATGGCTTGGGGGAAGTTCCGCATGGAGTTTTCAATAAAGGAGTGAACTTTGGTCTTCTTGTCATACCTTGAATGAGCACGTTGCTAAGGGGAAACCAACTGGTATAATGGTCGTAGGTGACACTATTAATTGTCAAACCACAAATTGGAGTTTATTCCATTTCAATTTCAAGCTAACAAGAGGTTGGATGGTTGCCATGAGATTGAGAAGTCTTTTCCAACTGTAAGAGCATTGTCTAGGAGTCTTCACCTCCCGTATGCTCTTGCCCTTTAAGATATAAGTGTTGACCCATTGTACCCAGAGCATATCTTTGGAATTAATGATATTCCAAAAATGCTTCATCACAGCCACTTCATTCCATGTTGCAAGGTTGGGAATCCAAAGACCTCCAGCTCTTTTGGGAAGGCAGTAGGTTTTCCAATTCACCTTAGCACCAGTTCTCTTGATTAATGGACCTGACCAGAGGAATGCCTTGAAAATGTTATCCATCTCAGTAACAATACTCTTTGGTATGATGAATTTAAAGCTCCAATACATTTGTGTGGATAAAAGCATGGCCCTAATTAACTGTAATTTGCTTGCAAATGAGAGGTCCTTACTTAGAAGTAATATTGTGAATAAGGATTCTGCAATCAGAGGCTCTTAGCATGGAGGATACAAGTGGTACCCCAAGTCATCTTATTGGGAGTGAAGCTTTTTTAAACCTAAGCAAATTGAGGATATTAGATTCCAAATGTGCATAGATTCTAGTATTAAAAACTTTGCTCTTGTTGTGGTTGATCTGGAGGGCAGAGAGAAAGGAGAATGTATCAATGGCTAACTTTCGTGTTTGAAATGATGGAATACTTGCATGGGAGAAACGCATGAGGTCATCAACAAAGATGAGATGGGTTAGTCAAAGTTCTTTGCACCTCTAGTGGAATTTGAAAGGTCTCCCCAAAGTGAACTTGTTGACAATTGATGACAGAACATGCATGTGGTTAGACAAACAGAAATGGGGAGAGGGGTCCCCTTGTCACAACCCCTTGATGCCTCTGAAATGGCCATTAAACTCTCCATTGAGTGAAATGGTGAATTATGGGGTTGAGACATGTGTGGTTATCTAGGCTATGAAGGTAGCTGGGAACCGAAACAGCTTTAGGGTGTCAAATAGAAAGTCCCAAGAAACAAAATCAAAAAGCTTTCCTTAGGTCAATTAATTTTTAGGGCACATCTAGGTGAGCTTGTTAGCCTATGGTAGCCATTGAGTAGTTCCTCTGCAAATAGTATTCTATCATCAATTTGCCGTCCATGTATGAAGGCAGATTGTGCATGGTCAATGATGTGTGGAAGGGTTGGCTTGAGTTTATTTGCAATTAGCTTTGATATACATTTGTAGATGGTTGAGCTGAGGCATAACAGAAGCATTTAAAAATTTCAGGAGTGTAACCATGTGATTTTTCATCAAATCAAGAAGTACTCTCATACCTTTAGACGATTGAATAATTGTCAAATACAAGAACACAATTCTTTGGCTCTCTTCTTTGACCTTGAATACCAACAAGTCTTCACCTCTATGACCACAATATAGGTTTGGAACCCTAACCTTCTCTCTCACTCTCTATATATTGTAACATGTAACATGATACTTTTGTAATGCAACGTTACCGAATATATGACATGAGAAAGTCGGTTAAACGTCCGGGGCTAAAGATAAGGATCTAAAAAGGCTTCCTTATCCTAGCTCCAATTGGATAGAGATAGAGTTTTCTCATAACTCTATCATATCGAATTAATTATAATAAACATCACAATAGTATTGTAATTGCACTTTAGGATTTAGAAATTACAATAAAGCCCTGTCTACTAAATAATTACATATAAGCCCCTCCATTACCAAATATCTATAAGTAGCCATAGGAAAATATATACCGTTCCACCTAAAGCTTACTTACATTTTATATTCCTTGAGTAACCAATTTAAGCATTATGATCACTAAATTAAATTATTTTAGAAAATGATTTTTCAAAAGAAATAATAGAAAAATAATTTAGTAACCATTTTGCTAAAATGCCCTGGCCAGGTTCCAGTGATCAAACTTATTAAATTGTATCAAGGGAATATTCTAACTCTTATAAAGAGTGTGGATTCCATGTTGAGCATTTGTGTTTCTAGAACTCTTAACGTTAGCCACCTAAAATACCGTGGTATTAACCTTAAAAATATCTCACACATTAGTAAGTCAAAGTGACTAGTACTGAAACTTGAGTTTACTAAATCCCTCATGATTTAGAGCCTATGAATTTAGTAGATAAGAAACACAACAAAATAATGACAATACATTATATGGTGTGATCTTATGG
>JAOTQH010267192.1:0-10897 GCA_025631255.1 Cornus kousa | reverse complement strand
TCCATTCTTTCTTCTTATTTCAATGTAGGATATTTTCTTATTGTTAGATGATAGATTTTTATTTAGAGATTACTGGATTATTGGATTATGTTATTAGGGGTCCTTGATTTACGGGATTCCCGAGTTATACCTTTTGGAGAATTTTTAATGGAAATTATTATTTATTAGTTTTTCTTTTGCGCTTTATTTATTCTTAATTTCATTTTGTAATCTGTGCTTGTTTGAAATACTTTAATTATTTTGATATCCCCTGGTTTTGTGCGCGGACTTGATCAGCCCGTGTTCCGAAATCAGGGAGTATCACACTGGTGCTACTCCAGGCTACGTACACTTAATTCTAGTATTCTGATGGGTTCATAGTTTTGAAATGTGTTGTGTCATAGAAGGGTATTAGATCTATGTATAACACTTGCCTTATTCACACCCAGATGATGTGGAATTGTGCACCTATAGCTCGCCCATTGTTGTAGCCTGCCAGTGCCTCGCACTCGCCCACGCACACCCTCCCACATTGGTCGCTACAATCACCCCTCCTTTGGGGCCCAACATCTTCATTGGCTACACCTCCGGCTGGGTGATACCATTTGTAGCAACCCTTACCCTACCCAGACACAATATTGTCCGATTTTGACTCCCTTGAACCAGAGACTTCCTAGGGGGTTACCCATCCTAGTATTATTCCAGGTTAAACATGCTTAACTTTAGAGTTCTAATGGGTTTACAGCCATCATGACTTTAAAACTCATTGTGTTATAAAAGCGTGTTGAATCTACATATAACCCTTGCCTTCTCCATACCTATGCAATATTGTAGGATTGTGCACTTGTAGCTCGCTCAGTGTGGCAGCCTGCCAGTGCCTCGCACCCACTCATATAAGTCGCCACACAATAAATAAAAGAAATTTGTGTGAATTAACAAGCAAAGTCAAAACATAAGCAAAAAGTGGGAACTGAACTATTCACCCCCTTTCTAGGTCCTATCTCAATATCTTGACCGTTGCGCTCTTGATTGTGATTGGCTACAGTCTCATTTGAGATCTCTTCAGTTAGACTCACTTCTAAGCTAAACTGATAGAACCCATATCATCATGTTTGGTTACTAAAATATATTTTTCCTTAAAATTAATATCACTAATGGTCCGTTTAGTAGAAAGAATGGAGAGAGGGAGGGATAGATGATGCATTTTAGGGAAGGGATGATGTCTTTCCCACTTTTTGTTTAGTTAACTGGAAGGGGTAATAAAAAGAATAGTGACATCTTATTTTGTTTGGTTGAAGGAATAGAATGAAAGTTTTTATAATTTTGTAAATAATAAAAGGCTAAAAATGGTATGTTATATTTATAAAACTTTTTAATTATTATTTTTTGTATATCTTTCCTCTTTTCTTCCTACCAATTTTGGACTAATGAAAAAACGTGGATTATGAAAGATGAAGAATTGAAAGAAGAGCTCCATGGGGTACTATTACTAGATTAACTACACCTTAACCCCAGAAAACGAACTGTACAGAAAGAAGAATCGACCCTAGCTCATTGCTTCCTTCCTCTCTTCCCTTCATTCTAACTACATAACAGAAACTGATTTTATCCCTCTCTCTTTCATCTTTCCTCAATCCTTCTTTCCAACCAAACATAAGATATAAGTAACAAAATGAAAGACAATAATGTTACCTATCATATGTGTATATATATATACACACACACACACATGCACTAAGGCATCAAGCACCAGACTTCTTTTCCATAGTTGAATTATGTGTATCTTATTTTGTCAAGTTTAATTAGCTCATGCCAAAAACATTTTAAGCCATATATATGATGTCATACTTATAAAGGATGAACGTATTGATAGCCATACAGTAACAAGCTAATTGCAATATGATCATTTGGCTATTGATTGTAGTCAGGAAAAGTATGTGAATGGGGTGACTTTCAACAAAAAAAAAAAAAAAAATATATGGGGGCAATAGTGAAATTTTTGTATAGTTTCCAGGGGGGGTGGGGAATTTAAATTTTAGCCTTCATTGAATCTGTGCGTAATTGTAGTTTGAAATTATGAGCAAAGCAAATGTATTAATTTGTCAATTTCTCAGGGGGCATTTGTGACAAAAGTTTTAGCAATAAAATAAGATTTGTTGCTGAAGACCACTTTAGGCAATAAACATATTATTCATCACCTTTTTTGCAGTCTGTAGGACAAAAACACATTTGTTGCAAGAACTTGACAGCGCGCCGTTACGAAACGTCACTTATTAACTTTTCGTTCCTCCTCCTTGTACGTGGCGGGAAGTATTTTACTTTAAACTTTTTAAGTAACTTGTACCACAACCTTTCATTCTCTACTTTCAACTTTCAATATTCCTAGGAAAGGAAAGTAAGGTTAAAAGCATCAAAGTACTTTAATCCTAATTAATCTACATCTTTAGTTGAACATAAATTCTTTTAATTTATCCAATTATGCATTTATTACCTTCCTTGTCCCCTACCAAAACATTCTAGATAACTATTTTAGGAAAAAAATAAGTGGTATTCGAAAATTCAAAACATGATATCACATAAATTGCAATGGTCGAAATGAGTGATTTTATAAGTACTTCCCTTCCCTGGCAAAGACAATCATTTATTTTCAGAGTTTTCCAAATTAGCCTTGCTTTGGGGAACAATCGTCATTTTTGAAAACTTACCTTTATTACCAGATTTTCAAAAACCTTTATTAGCTCGGGTACTCCTATCCCATAATTGGATTTCTTAACATAACTTCTTCAATTGCAAGATTATCACAGAGTTCCTTGCACCTTCATAGTTCTATGCAATGATCTTCATTGGGGTAGGTGGAGCCACTTTGGATTAGCCACCACCACCTCAACCTCTTGTAAACTAGAATCGATCATCCATATCCTTATCTCTATTTTATGAGTATGATTATTGTTGTTGTTCCCATTTGCAACCTCAAATTGTACATCCTTCATTTTTCAATCCAACCTATTTCAACATTTAGTATGTTGAGTCACTTTAGTCGTACTACTACACTTATCAAAATGTTTTTCTCGCGCAAGTGTATGCACCAACTTCCTTGTACTTTCCCTTCAACCTTTGGAGTTTTGTTGGATCGATCACTACATTTTCACCCAACTTTGGAGGGAGTTCCATTTCATTCAAAATTTTTGGAGAAGTATTCACTTGTTAATCATGAACCCTAATCTACAACCATATTATTATTCAGTAACTCATCTTCATTGAATAGATTTTGAAAAACCTTGGTTAGTTTGGCTACTCCTATCCTGTGATCGAATCTCCTTGCCTAACTTGCAAGACAATCTCAACCACAAACCAAAACCCATTGAGGAAGCTAAGATATTTTGAACACCTCGTAAACCCTTACAATGGTTCTTCATTCAGTGATCAAGTTTCCCATAATAATAACATAATACATGCACTTCTCATACTTAAAATATGTTCAAATCCTCTAACTAGATAATGATCTCAACTTAATACCCCCTTTTAGGGGTAATATAGTTTGACACGACCCTCCAACACGACTTGAACACAACACGAGATAAATGGGTTTGGGTTGACTTAATTGGGTTTGAGTTTTAAACGGGTCGATACGATTAACACAATTAATTAACTTATTTATACTCATAATTATGTCATATTAGGGTTGATTGATTCAACCCATACATAATCCGTTTATACTTGTTTAATTATAGACAATTAGGTCATTTCAATATCGACTTTAACAAAAATATACATTGGTTCCCCAACCGTCATTTCTTTTCAGTTTAATTTTTGTTTTCCTAGTTGGTACTCACAGAGTGACTTCACTGAGGCTTGAACTTCTGACCTCTTTTTAGGAAGTAAGGCCCTGATACCGTTAGGCTACTAGCACGTTGGTTCTTTTCAATCTAATTCACGTTACCCTTTATGATTTTTAAGTAATTAGAATTATTTAAATATTTGTATCCTGGCTACTTGGCTATAGGGGTGTTTGATGTTTTTCTTCTTACTTTAAACACCTAAGTTGTGTAATGTGTCTTTTAATTTACTATATTGTGGACTAGATTTTGGTTGGATTGAGATATATATTTTTTTAGTATTTATTGTTTGATTGTGGTTTATAAATAATCTAAATTATATAATTTTTAAGTTTGGTTCAGTAAGTCATTAAACATGTTAATACGTGCAGGTCATTCATTTTCAGGTTGACCGAATACTCTTAAATCGACAAAATACCTGTTTAGTATAATACTCTTCAATCGATATAACACGACAAAACACCTGTTTAGTATAATACTCTTCAATCGATATGACACGATTATGACTAGCAACAACATTCGAAGAGGATATAGAATACCAATATAATAAACCCTAACTCGGATATATCTAGCTCAGCACCATTCTCTCTAACTTCCATTCTATCTCTCTCGAACAAAAGAACTATTTGGTTTTCTTATATCCATGAGCTAACATTGAGAGCCCTCCTATCAACATACTTGTCTGTAATCACAAATTGGAACAAATTCAATCCCACTTCAAACACCTGTAACATGTTGTCACTAGGCTATAGTCTTCCTGTTGAAAAGGAAAGATTTGGTAGTAATACTACCAAATATTATTAGCTGTAAATATAATATTTAGAGAATATTTTTTGTAAATAGAATATTGGTCAAATGCTGTAAAATAGGAAATTATTAATTAGGCCAGCTAGGTATGTACGTGTATTCTCTCTTATAAAGAGAACCTGTGTAAACTTGTGAATTGTGCGTTAATACAGAGAAAAAAAAATTTCCATAGTTTATAATATATATTCTCCAATATGTTATATTCTAGAAATATGAGTTTGTTTTGGTTTGTCCCATGTCAATGGTACTAAATTTAATAGAAATTCCAAGGGAAAAACAATCAAGAAATGGTGGTACTTAAACATTTAAATATGAAATTCCAAGAAAAACAAAAATTAAGGATTTGTTTTGCTAAATTAGGGACAGTTTTTGGATTTTCATTCACAAATAAAAAAAATTGGAGATATGTAAGTATTGATTGTTTTAGAACTATTTAAGTATACATTGAAACACTGATAAAATAAGCTAAACGGATATAAATACAAACCATTCTTTTCCAAACTCAAACACATTGGTCTTCCAATTGGTATTTGCTGAGTGGAATGGACAATATTGTTGTCTACTAGAATTAACAGACTCATAGCGTGGATGTTTGATTAGTAATTATTGCAGGTAAATTAATCCATTACAAAAATCAAGCAAGTTGGTCTATTCACCTTCTCTACGTCATTAGAACACCATTTCCTACCATATTAACAGAATTGCTACCAAATTAATAGAACTGCTACCGCATAGCGCATTTCACATAAAGTCTTATTGATGATTGTCAAAGAAAGATGAAGGAAAAATGTCATGTTACGCAAATAATATCCATAAGAGTGTCTGTGATCGTATTGATTAATCAATAGTTAATAATTATTTATTTAGTACAGTATTAATTATTTATTTTTTTATTTTTATTTTTTTTGGGGGTGCATTTCTTATTACGTCTCTAGACCATGGGCCAATGCCTTTTTTGACAAGAACCCAAAACAGAAGCCCACAAAAAATAATGGTATATGCTCTAATGCCTCGCTGTTTTCCAAGCGTTCTCTCTCTCACGCACACACCCGCGCGCACACTTACAATCTCTCCGCCATTTCTGGACATGTTCTGCTGAAAGCGTAAGAGATCATTTGCTCAGCTCCGTTCTTCTATTCCTCTCTATCTCTCGATCCATTTGAAATTACTGTTTGCAAAATTATGTCATCACTAGGTTTGCCCAATAATGTTTACCTATTTAGAGCTCGATTTGTATTCATTTCTATTATTAATATTCTTTTCTTTTTTTTTCTGAATATTTGGGTGTTGTGTGAATTCTTTGCTTTTATGCCGAATGAGTCAGTTTAATTTAATGTTTGATGGCTGTATTAACTCAAGTAAACTGAATCAAATTGAATGAGAAGTGAAAACCCCAATTTAATATTCCGTTCTTGCTTGATCTAATGTTTTTAAATCTCGATTATTTGTGTTAACTTGGTGCTGTACTAGTTTTCGATCCGATAATTTGCGTATTTAGTTCGAACCCTTGTTATGCAAATTGATTTTCTTGTTATATGCTGAAGATATGCACAAGGAGAGTGACGGCTATATGGATAAAAGCATAAAACCTTTACTTCAAACTTAATGATTAAAGTTATCTCCATTGCTTGTGATTTGTAGGTTACTGCTTTTATACTTGAAATTGAACCTTTCAGTTTACACAGGATGTCGAAATGCACCCTAAGATGTAAGAGTTTTGTCTTAATTTGTCTTTTTACTTTTCTTGAGGTCGTTCTTCGATGCTACTTGGAAATCTAGAGGTCCTTATAGCATTTATGTTTACGTATGGAATTGGGTCGTTGGAGAAATTGGGACTCACTGGGGGATAGGAGAAGGTGCTTGGTAAATAATATCACGGGAGTTTTAAGTAAAAGTTAAATCAATAATCCAATATTGTAAGAAGTATCTAATGTTGTTTGAAATAAGTTGCCTAGCTTGTTGAGGTCATCCTTACAGAGTGATATATGGTTGAGGATAGACTATAGAGGTAATATGATTAGGGAGATTTCAGCTTATTTTGGTTGCAGATTCTGGAGTAGTATAGGAGGTTGGTGTTTTTAATTTTTTGAAGATACAGTGCCAACGGGAAGAAGGCAATGTTAAAAAAATATCCTGTGGGGTCTTATTCATTGGCATCCTTACAATTGACTTACTGCTTGAAGATGGTTTTGTTTGAGATTCTATATAGTCCGCTAATTGACCAACAGATAAGGTTTCTAGGAAAATTCATGTCGACTTGGAACCCTTTAGAAGGTTTCATAGTCAAATTGATGTAACCTGACTCTAATTAGAATTTCATCAACCTTGTAGTGGACAATACACCATGTTGATTTTTTTTTTTCCTTCAAAAATTCCCATCTAATATTGTTCCATCTAGATGTCTAACTCATTTCCTCCCCAAATGGCCTATTTGTAAGCCCTACAAATTGTATTAGTACATAATTACCTTATATAATTAACTCTATCTGACATGATTGTAATTTAAAACCTAAATTCCCTTCTTAAGTCTCTAAAAATCTCAAGAAATAAGAAAATACAATAGTGTTCTTGGAAAAGATTCCTAATAAAATCCAACAACTGAACAATATATATATATATATATATATATGCACCCATTTCATTCTTTCGCAGGTCCCATGTGAATAAAGCCTTTACATTGTATTTGTATGGTAGTGTCCACCATGATCAATGGACTATAATACGGAGTGCATCATAATTTCCCCTGCAGACAACTAGGCTCTCAAGAATGAGCATCTCCTGCTTTAAAAATACAAATGCCTCTTTTACTTGTAAAAAGAGTCATTGGATAATTTTGATGGTTGACTATGCTAGATTCAGGCAATGGGTGTTACCTTGTGCGTTAAGACTGATCCCATGGGGTAATCGCTCTTTTATTTACCTGCAGTATTGTGGAAGATTTAAGCTTATTTTCCAGACAATTTTAGAATGAAATTAGTTAGGCTAAAATTCAGGAACAATGTCCTCCTTCAAAATCTTTTTCACTTTTCAATTTGTTCACCCTTGAGCATAAAATTTTGCTATGATGTTGAGCATTCAATTAATGATGATCTAAATTTCACATCATACCACTGTTAAAATGCTTGCTCACTTTTCAATTTGTTCACTCTCATCCTAGAATTTGCTATTATGTTAGGCATGCAATTCATGATTATCTAATATTCATATAATACCACTGTTAGAATGGACTTATAGAATTTCCTTCTTTTAAATATTATGCGGCTTATAGAAATTCTTCCTTGGGATTTTTTACTTGCTTAAGCACATTATATCTTTAAAATGTTGCATATATGTTGAGAACGGTGAGCTGTTGTTCATAGTATGATGCACATTGTTACTTGTGTACTAGGCATGCGCATAGAGTTAATCCAACGTATTATTCACATTGGCTAAGCACACGTTGAAATTTCAGATTTTAGTTCAATTAATAACTAATATCATTATCTTCTTGACCGTTTCAAAGTGCTTGTTGCTTTGTTTAGTTGAGTAATTATCTTTATAAAGAACCATGCATGAATTAAGATGATATGCCTGTGGCAGTGGATGAAAGCCAGGCATTATGAGATGAAGATATATTCCTTAAAAATAAAAAAAAAATTAAAATGACATCACTAGTCTTTGATAACTTCTTATTTGTAATTGATTTTCTGATCAGATGGTAGATCGCTGTTGGATTGCTTTCTTTGTGGTGTTTTCATGTCTTGTTGGAGTATTTGATGCTAGTGCTGGCGATGCTGATCCACTTTATAGGTAACACTTTACAATTTCTTTGGTTTGGAGAATATGAAATTGGAAGGAAAGGTGTAGGAGGAATGGATGGTATCCTTGGGAAAGAAATTATCCTTTCCACATTGATTTTTGATTGAGAAGAAAGGAAATGAAGGAGGAAGTAAGGGTAATGTGAATTTCAAAAATTATACTCTTCAGTGATAATAATAATAATAAAAGAAAGCTCTTTGTAAAAAGGGTTAATAAATAAAGAGAGGGAGGATGCTTCTCTCCTTTTATCTGCCCACTTTTGGGTAGAAACTTTTTGGTGGACCCAGAGAGAGACCTCCTCCATTTCCCTTGGCCTTTCTCCGATACCAAACAAGGGGTTCTCCTCCCTCTTTTCCCTTTGCTCTCCCCCGTCTTCCTTTCCTCCATTCTTCTCCACATTCAAAGAACATTAGTTTCTTCCTTATTTTTATCTTATTTGATGCACTCATTATTAAATTCAACTTGCTGAGCTCCATGATTTAGAACTTGTTTATGCTAATTTGTAGTTCTGGCCTTATTTTTTTTATTTTCTTATTTATTATTATTATTATTGTAGGGCCATTCTCACGTATGCTTCCCTACACTGCCCATGAGATCCTCCAAAACTTAAAGAGTTTAGGTGGTTTCATAACTGAAATGATCATACTTGTCTTATCAATGTCTTAAGAACTAATCTAGCCTCCTTGGTCCACATTATGCTAGGCCTAAACCCTTTAGATTACTCGATAACTGAAATTTTAAAAATTTTGGAAATTTGGACAGCTGGACTTGTTGATATTGTTGCCCAAGAATTGACTCTAGAGGGAGTGAATAGAGTCAATGGCCAATTTTCGCAATTTAGAGAAATACAATTTCTAACCAACAATCTAACCAATTATGCAATAATCAAAATATGAAATTAAGCTATAAAGGTAAACAATTTATAGCATAATTGTAAAAGAGATAAGGGAAGAGAAATTGCAAACAATGACTCGGCAATTTTAGCGAGGTTCGGAAACTCGTACTCCTTGCTCAAGTTCCCTCTTGAGACTTCCTAATCCACTATGGCTTCTCCTTACGGGTGGAGAGCAAACCTTGACATGAACAACTCCTTATTTCATTTTCTTGCTAGGAGAACACCCTTCTCCTAGGTTTCTTTTGGGTCACACTAACCCAGTGGGTCAAACCAACCCTTACAATTGATAGGAATAATAACAATAAAGTATAACAAATCTCTCAAAGATAGTAGGACAATTTTGAGCACACAACTAGAGTATTGATGAATATAAATGAAGCTCAAACTCTATGAATGATATGAATGAGAGAGGATAATATAAGTGAAGAACAAAAGGTTTAATGAACTCAATAAGGTCTGTCAAGTGTAGAATAGAGCAAAAGCTCTATGAGGATTAGAACTAAAGCAAAAGCCCTTTTAATCTTTACTAGAATCTCTCAAGATAGAATAAGAGTGAATGAGAGAGATGGAGAGAAGATGAGAACAAAAGCTCTATTTGCAATGTAATGTCTCTCAAATGGTGCATATGTTATGCTTAGACATTCCCTTGGTATTTATAGAGGTTTTCGAGGCTGAAAAATGATGCAAAAGGTAGACAATTTCGAATTTTAAATTAAATAGCCGTTGGACTCAAATCACAGGAGCAGAGCTTACTCTGTCCTGAAGGGAGCAAGCTCCCTTAGCTTTGAGAGCCGGTTCTCTATGGCATGGAGCTGGCTCCCTACCTTTGAGAGCCTGCTCTCTACGTGGGAGTTGGTATTTTTGTGAGAATAGGCTACTGGAATAACAAAGAGCCGGCTCAACTTGAATGGACATAACTCAGTCCATTTAACTCCAAATGAGGTGAAATTTAAGTCTAAATTCATTTTCTTGAAGTCATCTTTCTAATGCCACCAACCTTACTAAAAAATTCATAGCACATAAATAGTTATGGCCATTTTAGTGCAACCTGGTCAGAAATTTTGTAGACTAGAAACATGCATCTTGTGATGGTCATATCTCATTCAATTCAAATCCTTTTTAAGTGAAATTTGAGTCTAAACTCAAGGGCTCAAAGTCAGATTTCTAATTCATATGGCCTTACTTAAAAAATCCAACTACAAAAATAGTTATATCAGTTTTAGTATAGGCTAGTCTGAAATTTTTCTGGGCTGAAATTGTTTCTTATGAGATAGCCATCATTCTAACACCTAGGACTTTGATGTATGGTTCAATTCAGTTCAAGTCCAGTTTCTAAGGGTATAGGGACATATAAGGATGATAAATATCAAGTACATTATGTCCTAAAGTCATTTACCAATTTATGGTAACAAAGGCTTTAAAGATGAAATATTTAGTTCAATGCTTTTTCCTTTTCTTTCTAGAGACCAAAATAAATATTATAATTAATGTGCATGGTCCTAGCATTTCTAGCTTAAGTTGTGAGTTCTTTCAAAGCTTATGTAAGATTGAACTAACTCATTCTTTGCAAAGACTTCATATG
>JAOTQH010267181.1:0-10897 GCA_025631255.1 Cornus kousa | reverse complement strand
GTATAAAATAACTTGTCAAAAATTAATGAGTAGGTTATTTTAGTTAGATTTTAATATTTTTTTCTATGTAAATATTTTGCGATAACCAAACATCATAAAATATAAAAAAATATTTTTTAAAAAAATATTTTACATTTAAACAAACTGAACCTCGTCCAACAAAAATGTCAAAACATCATAAAATATAAAAAAATATTTTTAAAAAAAATATTTTACATTCAAACAAACTGAACCTCGTCCAACAAAAATGTCAAATAGAGGAAGTCAATGTAAGCTTCCAATCAATAAAGACGGCTTGTATAATTATATGTTATAGGTTTTCGTTACATATGTTCATATCACCTTTAGTTTATTTCTTTTTAGGATTAAACGTTCCAACACGCTTCCATTTTTGGGTTATTGCTCTTTGATTAAATTTGATTGCTTCGACACCTCTTCTTTAAATTGATAAAATAAAATACCTAAATTACCTTCAATTGTTTCAAGTACGTTTTTATACTTAACTTGTTAGACCTTTATACTCTTCAAGTGTTATTACTTTAAAACTTGCCTACGATTTAAATTATTATTATTATTATTTTGGATTTCCAAGGTGTCTTTACATTTTGTCCGCCGAAGTTTTTTATATTTTTTTTTTTAAAAAAAAGTTAATACTTTCATGTTTTTCTAATTGAAAAGTTAGGCAGAAATGGACAAAAAGGGAAAGGAAAAATATATATAGAGAGGAGAATCAAAGTCTTAGTCCTAAAGCATAGGAAGAAATGGGGATTTGAAAAAGAGAATCAAACGAAAGCAACATACGCCTAAAAAACAAAAAACAATCAATCACTTTGCCTAACCACACCCACACTCATCATTTTATTAACTTTGGCGCCGATTTCGTAGCGCGATCCAAGGGCTTCCTAAAAGCCCGCCATTCGCGCCTTCCCATTGCTCAACTAATTTTCAAAAAGTGGCCGTTATTTTTGCAGTTTTCAGGTTTTGATTACTGCCTCTAAAACAACACCCAAATTTAAATTCCTTACCTTTTTTTTTTTTCCGCATGTAACCGAGGCCATTTATATGCCGTGGTCGGGCGTGCGCCGAACAAACTAGCACCAATTTCATGCTTCTTGTTCACTGTTGCCTTGTGTGAAATGACTCGGTGCTTGTTGAGTCAACCCAAACGAGTACACTCGTGTACTTTGAACTCTTGAAGTTTTATTTTATTTATTTATTATTTTTTTTTTTGGGAAATTCAAGAAAAAACCCTTGGAAGTTTTTATAATATGAGAACTTATTATTTATTTATTTATTTATTGAAGCCATTTGGGGAAAAAAATATTTACAGTGTTAATTTTCCTTTTAAGGTTTTTTTTTTTTTTTTTTTTTTTTTTTTCGCGTTTGGAATACTGGATTAACAAATTTAATTTGGAAGTGTAAAAAATTTAGTTCAAATTTTAAATTACAAATTTTTTAATTTTAAATTTAAATCACCGATTTAATACTCCTATTCACTTACGTATTTATAAATGTATGAGAAATTCCTGTTCACCAAAGGATGATGACCAAACTACTTTTTTTTAAGGCATGTATTAGAGATGATGCTTCAACACACTAACGGCCAAATTCCAAACTCACTATTTTTCTTTACTTTTATTAAAAAATCACTCTCTCCTATTTAGTTTCCAAATTTAAGATTATCAATACCATTCAATTTAATAATTAAGGCACTTATAAATATATATATATATATATATATATATATCTATATATATTTTCAAAATAGAAAATACAAGGAATTGGAATTTACCAAATATTATATTCTTTTATATATTTTATAAATCCAATCCATCCATTAATTTTTTTATTTTTTTTTTTCTTGTTTGCAATCACCAAAGAATGTTAATATATATCTAAAAACACAGTCCAAAGATTCACATAATTCACTATTATTATAATATTATTTTTTTAATTTGTGCAATCTCAGCATATCACAGAACACACGTAAAAGAATTATGAGTAAATTAACAAATAATTCCATATCAGAGAAAGATTACTGACTTGGTAGACCAACGAGATATCAAAGTAATAAAGGTGTTATTAAATTAACAAAGCAAGGAATAATGAGAAAAAAGAAAAAAATGAATTAATTCAAGAATTCCATCTTCCGGAAATGTCAGTATGGTTATCCCTAGTATTGATTTTTATTCCAAAAGAAGTGAGAGTATAATTACGGAGTACACTTTTCTTTTTTTTTTTGGTTGGTATTGATTTTTATTTAAAAAATTCTGGAACTAGATTAGAGGAATCTAAATAATTTCTTTGTTTTAGAGAGAGATACCTGTGAGCAAGAGACATGAAGAGAAATCGAAAGTATTACTTTTTTAGTAATTACGTTAAGTTGGTGGTATTGATAATCTTAAATTTAGAAACTAAAATGGACAGGAGTGGTTTCTAGTAAAAGGACAGAAAAATAGCGGATTTGGAATGTGGCCATTAAACTTAATCTAACTATCCAGGTATAAAGTGTGGATAAATTCTTTTACTTACCGGTAAGAAAGAATATATATTTAATTAGATTATTATCGTATAAAATTTTAGAGAAGTGATATTCACATTCTATTTTTTTACGTTAGCCTACAATCTTAAATAAAATAATAATTTTTTTTCAAAGTTAATAAAATAACAATTTTAACATTAACGTTACAAATAAATTACTTTTTAAATAACACAATTGCCCTTCCAGGAACTAAAGAAAGTTTAAAAAAGAAGAAAAAAGTTAAAGATATATAATGGGTAGTTATGACATTACTCTCTCCATCCCATATTAGTAGTCCATTTTTTTATTTTTGGTTGTCCCATAATAGTTGTCCCATGCATTTTAAAAATCAAGGCACTATTTTTATTAACATTTCCAATTTACACTTAAAAGATAAAACACATTGAAGTATCAAAATGGTGGACCCTATCAAAGAATAACATTTAAATGGGATAAATTTGAAAACCAATGTAATAAAAGTTAGTTTCTTAAAATGTGTAAATTTTGAATGTGGACATCTATAATGGGAACATCTATAATGGGACAGATAGAGTATAAAATAAGGAATTTTGCATTAATGAATTTAATTACTCCATCCGTTTCAAAATAGTTGTCCATCTTTCCATTTTGGGATGTCCCAAAAAATATTTCCCATTCCAAATTTGAATGTACTATTTTTTATAACATTTCCAAATTATCTTTTTAACTAAACAATTGCACTAATTACGTAACACTATTTTGTCTTTTAGTAAGGGCATATTTGAAAATTCACTCTTATCAATACAATAAAAAAGTTTTAAAACTCTACTACCATAAAAAGTTGGATTCTCCATACAGGCCATGTATTATGGGACAGAGGGAGTACTTTTTTGTCATTTTTTTTTAAATAAAAAAATAAGTGGAGTGCAATTGGAGCACGAATATGGTCTCCCTATTATAAGATTGAATTACCTACCATTCATATCCAATTTGTTAAGGTAACGAATTTTCGGTCTATTGACAAGTTTACTCGTATATTCCCTTTCAAGTTATACTGTAAAAACACTTAATGGGCAAAAAAATTATATGTACGGTATGTATGGCAAAAAAATGAAGTAATTGGATTACAACCTTAATGGGCAGCAAATTTATATTTATGATTCTTTGTTGCCCGAGTTAGAATAATTCTCATACAATTTAACTCAAACTCGAACGAGTTGATTCAAATTCATTAAAATGGAAACCAATTATTAAGGTTAATAAACATAAATCAGTAAGTTATGATTTGGTCCCAATCAGCCTATAAAGTAACTTAAAGTTGCCGATAAACGTAAAAACAAGCATATTTTGAAGTCAAAATTGGATTAATTAGTTTTGGAGGGACTACTACTTTTACATGTTAAACCCTAAAATTGTTTACACAACATGTTTAAGCATGGCTAAACCCTAATATAATTTATCAAAGAATATTAAACTAAAATGACCCTCCAAAAGAAAAGCCTAAAATTGCGTGATTGTGATTGGATTTGTGAGCCTATATAAAGTCGTGTCATTGGTGAGTCAAAGCCATAAACCCAACAGCCAAACAAGCCCTTGGAAGTACTCCTACAATGGGTCTGACAAGAAGAGGAGCTTCCTTCTACCTCATTTTCTTCTCTTTGGCCTTGTTGTTTTGGGGCAGTGTCCAAGGGCACCCCGATTACAGAGATGCCCTACAAAAGTCCCTTTTGTTCTTCCAAGGCCAGAGGTCAGGGAGGCTCCCCACAACACAAAAAGTCTCTTGGAGGTCCAGTTCCGGCCTCTCCGATGGTGCACAAGCCCATGTATGTCCATTTTTTATATTCTATTCTAGTTTATATATATATATATATATAATATAGGAAAATGATAGGGTCACTGAATTATTTTCTTGAATAAGTCCCGAATCTGAGGTGTTTTAGTTCACCTCATCTACTTAAATAGTTTTTAAAAAATAATTGTTTAACACGTGAAAAGTATAGTCAACAACATCAAATTCGGTGTTAATTCAAAAATTCCTTTTCAGTTCCCCTATCATTAATCTACATACACACACATATAAACACACAATGATAGTTACCGGCTCAGTGGTGTAGAAACATAAATTGTTTTTTAACTATTTGTTGATGGTAGTTCGTGAATAGGATTAGGAGACCGTTCCACATAAGCCAAGAAACCTGAGATTAGTATCCAAGTGGGGATCCAAGCAGTGCAAGGGACTCTTCTGATAGAAGATTGAGAAAGGGAAGGCCGACCTCGGTATCTGGCAAACTCGAGCTCGGCTATGTAGGAGTGTCGTAATTATGGTTGGTGTTCTGCCTTAAAAGCTGATTAATGCCTCTATTTATAGTACTCTCCTCCTCGGGTAATATCCCTTGGTCTTTTGGGTGAGCTCGACCTTACCCTGAGGTTAGAGGGCTCCTCCTCCAGACAGATGTTACATTGATAGACAGGTCACGGTACATTACCCCCTGGTCTGAAGGAGTAATGGCGCTCCCTATTTAATACGTATCTTGTCGAATGTCTTATCATAATTAATATGCCATTTATTACTCCTTGCTCGAGTCAAGACACCGATGGTCCTTTCCCCCTTGTACTGACCTCGGACCGAGGCGACGCCTTGGATCTCAGCCACCAGTCCACATATCCTCAGATTCCCGAATTCCAGGAAGAGGGCCCATTTCAAGGTCCTGCCTTCATGACCTCATTCGAGCTTTATGCTATATTCATCTCGAGGCCTCCTGTCACATCCAAATAAGGGAAGCTCGGATGCCAGGTTAGCCGAGGTCACTCTTTCAGATGGCAACCTCGGGTAATCAAACAGGGGGGGAGGAGCGGGGCACATCCACAGTAGAGGAAGGGTAGCGACCCTTTCCTCGATCAGTGAGTTCAGTTGTAGGATAGGTAGCTCGAGAATATCTAACCAATAATGGACACGCCAAGTCAGCAATGGCCAGTTGTGTCTATTTTGCCGAGGTGGCGCCACCTAGATAGTTATCGTGGCACGGTCATCAACACTATTCAAAGAGATCTAACTGTTAATACTAAAGTTTCTAAAGTTATGATTGCATTTTCCTGCATATTAGGAGAGCACGTGAACATTTATGATATATATATATATATATATATCAATTAAGTACTCCTTAGAGCATATGTTTTGTTCTTCTGCCTCATTCAAGGTTAGGTAGATATTGTTAAAAGGCCTAAGAAAATGACTCTGTAAACATCCATGAGTAACCACAAGTGTTTTAAAGATTTTTTTTTTTGGTTTTTATTATTGTCATTGTTAAACTAATTGGGTCAAAATAGTCATTTTGCCGAAAAAGGTAACCTACAAAATCATCATTGTGCCGCCACAGTTAACGGCGACGTCATCTACCACGTAATGTTGGATGGGCGAGTCACTTGTGCCTGTAAATACAAGATGGTGGACGAGATAGAAGGTGCTGATGATTCTAAGACGATTGTTTGGTGCTCTGGCAGAATCAAAGAGACAGTAGTAGTTACCATGGCTAAGGGGGAGAGAGAGACTCAACGAGTTTGTGGTCAAGACTGCGTCGTGGGTGGTCCAAAAAATAGAAGATTCCAAAAAGCCTTTTACAAGTCGTTGGCAAAATTTTCCACCAAAATGAAGCAGCTTGGAAAGAGTACTATTTGGCATTACCGTCAAAATTCTTTGCACATGGGACGTCTTGTTTTTGGCTGGAATTTTTTTAGATTAGACCATTGACCGACTGCTATATTGCCTGGAAATTTCTTTGTTATATACTCCATTGGTTTTAATTTAAGTAGTATTTATAGAGATAGTAGTTTTTAAAGGAATATGTGGAATACGTTTTGTCTATCTAAAAAATTACTAACTTAGCCATTTTAAGTTTTGAATATTCAAGATGTGAAATATATTATTTTCACACCAAAAAAAAAAAAAAAACATGACACTTATTTTGAGACAGGAGAGTATTTTAGATTCCCTTGGCAATTTCTTATTTTCACCACTTCTATATCAATGTTTTATTTTTTTTAATAGAATGATGAAAATGTGATAATTTGGTTATTTCCATGAAATAGCACAGTAAGATATGCTCACTGATCAATTTCCTTGGTTGCAATATGATTTGTATAGTCACGGTATTAGTTGCGGTATTAATCACGGTGTAATGAACCCGTATGGAACATTTGAAAAAGGGTTACAAATTCACTAATACGTCACGCATCAACCGATAACCAAATGTGATTCGCTAACAAAGTTTTCCTAGATTATAGGCTTTATATATTAAAATAGGAAAAATGTTGCTTACAATGTAGAGCCGGTATCGGTCGAGAGGGTTTATCTGGTAACTATAAATTCAAAGATTGAGTAGTTGCTAGGATCCCATATTATAAAATAATAATAATAATAATAATAATTGAAAAAATGCTTTAAGTCCACCGATCAATTGCACTAATAATTTATATGAGTTTTCACATCAAGTCATTGATATTCCAGAAGTCATGATGACACAAAATCGGTTAGATTTATCCCACGGTCAAACACTTTATTACTTTTGAAAAAAAAAAATATATATTACTACATAAGCACATCAAGCTATAGAAACACAGAGACCCACGAATCCAGAACCAAAGAAACTAAAAATTATAATTAAAGAAATAAATTATAATGAAATGTGTATTATCCATAACACACTTTTTTTTCCATGAAAATGTGACAACCCTCGTTTTTAGGCTAGTGCGTCAATGATGAACCGAAAGTTGACCCGGTAACGAATCCGAAATGCGGAAGCAAAATATAAAACCAAGGTCTATAGAGATACAAATCACTTCTAAGACACCAATGTGACCTTCCAAGAAGTCACAGAGCTCAAAGGGAACGAGAGCGGAAATAAAAGGTCAAAACAGCGCAAAAAACCACAACCAAGGGGTAAAATGGTCAACTCACAATAAAAGAGAGGAAATTGACTCCAAACAAGTCAAAGAAGGTATAAACAACCTAATAAAATCATTTCAAGACTTTCCAAGAGGTTCCATGAACATTGGTCAAGAATCCCACAAAACGCCCTTTCCCGGTTTAGCAAAATCTGACACCCTCTCACTAAAACATGAATAACTCCCTTTATGATTGAAATTTTAATGCATGGTTGGTGTCATTGGAAATATGACTTTAAGCTCATGAATTTAAGCTCAAGCATCACCCTATTTGGATTTAAAACAAAGGAGTTATGGTCATTTGAAGTTAAAACATCAAAGCTGAAACACAACAGAAGCAAGTCTCGGGATCAGGTCATTTCGGTTGACCGAAATGGCCCATTGGATGATCAAAATGAAGAAGCTGAGACCTGAAAAGAAGAGGGAAGCATTCCAATTGCTTCGGTCGACCGAAATAAGGGTTCGGTCGACCGAAATGACTCATGAACAATATAATTTGCTACTGGAAAGTGAGGTTTCAAAAATTTAAGGACTTCGGTCGACCAAAATGACTCGAAAAACTTCTCTAAGGCCTGCTATGAACAAAAATGAAGAAAACCTTCCTAAGTCTCAAATGGAATCCCCTAGCATGCTCAATTCACAAAATATGCAAGTGTGTGATGATGTGAACATGCACGCAAGTGTAATATGGCATTTTATACATGTTACAATGGCCCATGGCCTTATTACATTCCATTAACAAAATTTAACATAACAAACCTCAAAATTTAGAAAAGTTTACATTTCAAAGAAAAACTTGCAACTTGAATACATATACTTAAATCCTTAAGTTTGTGGCCCTTGGCCTCATGTCAAATACGTCAAATACATTCTAAGGAGTGCACTTAAGTACACTTTACATGATTAGAAAAAAAAAAATACACATTTTGACATATAAGCAAAAATGGCATTCCAAGCAAATTTTCAACAAAAATGGAATTTTCAACTCCATAAGTCATCCAAGCATAGAAAGAGTCTCAACTTTACTCCTTGCACCTGAAAAATGTCCCCATTACGTGGGTGAGTAACATAAAGTTACTCGTAGGAAATGAGCATGCATCGAGCTAACGTTTTACAAATTTATCACCTTATGGCGTAACATGTTAAAGGACTCATGCCACCTAAAGTTTATGTCAAAGTTTGACTCAGGAAGCATCCTAGCTACCTAAGATCATTCTAGCATGATTCACCTCACTTAATTCATGCATTTTCAACAACAAAGGACATGCTATGCAAGCAACAATATCGGAACATACTTATACCAAGCAACAAGATTGCAATATGCTTACACAAGGCAACAAGAATAGATTCTCTAAGTTCTCAACTTGAAATCTATAATATTAACTCAACTAAATATAACAATTTAGTATAATCAAAATATCAATTACCACACATCATGACATAGATTCTCTAGATTAACAATTAGAAATCTAAAAGTGTGAAATCAGCTAAACATAACAATTTAGTATGGATGTGCTTAACAACATCAAGATGTACTTAACAATATCAAAATTCGCCAACAACCAAAATCACAAGTCAACAAAATAAACTTAAATGTCAACTTGAAATTGAATGCGAAATCAGTAATGGAAGACTTGGACATCAAATCTTGGAAAATGCCAAGAACTATGGTTATTCCGGGCACTATAGTTATTCTGTATTTATATACTATTTGGATCATGTGGACTTTGTTTAATGTACTGCTTATGGTGTTGCATCATATATGGATCATATGCATGGTATACACCGGTATGGAACGGTGGTATACGGAGGGGTCGGATTAGATCAAAATGCTAATTTCTACCCATTTATATATACGGACTGGATTAACTAAAGTAGTTAAATCTTACATGGTTTCATGTCCTGTTAACTAAAACAGTTGAATGACATATTGGATGGTTGTTATTTTTCTATACTAGGATGGATAGGGATTTAATTAAAATACTTAAATCCTAATTTTATGTCGTGTCATGGCAATGAACAGTTGAGTGGCATTGCATTCAGTTTGGATGGAAATTTAAATATACAAATTATGGCACCGCGATCTGAGCTTGAGTCTTATAGTCGACGGTTAGGGAGCGTATATGCAGTAGGATGCATAGCTAGCTGTGTTGGTTAAGGTATACCCTGTTAGGCTTAGGTGGTCATGCCCACTCAGGTGCATTTTGCATGTTGCCTTCTATTCAGGTTGAGACCCTCAGCATAGTCTAGTGAGAATCCTATAATGTGGATATATATTTAACTATTACGAACTATGTAGATATGGTTAAGACATCTAGGATGTATCTGCGTATCAGGTCTCTTTTTAGATTATAGTTAGGATAGAACTTGTTCGTGGGCCTGACCCACTATTATTTTTCAGGTGACGAACGGTTCCCTGTCTTAGAGCTTATTCGTGCTGAGCAGAGACGGTGTCTCATCCTTCCGACGATATAAGAGTTTCTTCAGGATTTAGCATTGGAGTTCTTCAGTTGTTGATTTCAGTGTTGGAGTTTATTAGGGGTCCACCAGATGGATTCCCGAGTTGTATTAGAAAAGGAAAATTTGGATGTATCTGAATAATTCTTTATTAATAAAAATTTTATTCTGAGATTTCAGTATTTGGATTATCATTCTAGTTTTTTTTCAGCAAATTTATTTATTCCTGTTTTTCTTAATTGTATTATGTGTTCATTTATTGCTAATTGATTTGATATCCTCGGGTAATCGGGCGTGGGCCTAGCCAACCCACATCAGGAGCTTCGGGGGGTATCACATAACCCACTGGGAAGACTACCCTAGTGTGCATATATATGACTCAGAAGACTCTTGTCTCTGTACTAGAACCGAACCCTAGCCATCACAATATAACAATACAGACTCAAAAGACTCTTGTCTTTGTACTAGAGCTAAACCCTAGCCAACACAATATAACAATGTCCAAAGACTCCAAAATAACTCAAATAAGTTCACAACTTATACATAATTTATACAAGTAGTTTAAAACCACACAATCCATGCCTTAGAGTTTCAATTCTATAATGGCATATATGATGTCAATTACCAAGTGTATAATTCACTATACAAAACATCAATACATTCCATGAAGAAAACACATTCTCATGAATATAAATATATCAACAATGTTATCCAATGCTCACAACACAACAAGTGAATACACAACAAGTCTAAATCCATGATCTTAAAATAGAAGCAACTTCTAAAACATGTTTAAATCCATGGATAAACAAGATAGAGTTTAATTACATCAAAATGGTTAAACTCACTAGATTTCAAATCATTTCCAAATGGCCTCAATTTAATATATGATAAACAACATAGCATGCTCATTACATGGATCAAATCAAAAGAGCAAAATGGGCAAGATATCATCATGTAGAATTTAATTAATCTAAATTAATTAAATCTCTAAATTTC
>JAOTQH010267170.1:0-10898 GCA_025631255.1 Cornus kousa | reverse complement strand
CCTTCCCCCTCCCCCTTCTCTCTCTCTCTCTAGGATTTTATTTCTCTCACTAAAAAATGCCACAAATATTGGCGTGTGGAATATTCAAAAAAGCTACTTTTTTGGCCAATATTTCTTACAAGAACCACAGAAAGAAATATAAAAGATTGACCCAACACTGGTGGAATACACGCCATGAAAAGAAAGCTAGAAAAAGTTATTGAAACTATAAACCAATACAATACCTCATCTAAAATTAATTAATATCTCACATAAATCTTTTTATTTTTTATAATTTTACTTACCTCCCTTATCAGGTTATTATAGATTTGTAAAGTGTTTATTTTAACGTTTTGCTCATAAAATATTTACTTTTATTACAAGCATTAGAAGGGTAAAACTAACATTCTATCAATTTTATATTACTAACATCAAGAGATTATATTTGTCTTTAAAATATTAACAAACCTCAAGAAAGGTATGTAAAATTTATCCAAACTTGATTAAGAAAAGACCTAAGTCACACAATTCATCACAATAGGTATCGCTCTCACGCTCCAAGTGCGCTTCCACTCTTACTCTCCGCGCACGCTCTCACTCAAATTCTCACTATTTATGACATAATTTTGCCGCTCTCACGCTCCCGCTCTCGAATTCGTTTTCGCTCCCGCTCTATGTGACTTAGGAAAAGACCCATTTCAATAACTATTTTTTTATAATTCTCTTAATATATATATATATATATATTTTTTTTTTTAATTTTTTAAAATTATTTGGAAAAAATTGAAATTCGAATGACAAATTTTAGAATAAAAAGGAGCTTTGTTAAAGTCTAAGATGGGTGGTACAATATGTCCCCACACGGCTAAGCCGCCGGGAGGGCCAAATATCATTGGAGGGACAGCAGTGATTTAGACATTTGAGGAACGAAACAAACTCTTTAATATTCCACACGGCTAAGGTAGGCCCAATAAGGCAATAAAGCAACTCTTGAATATTTTTTTTTTCAACATTGATCCAACACTGGTGGAATGCACCATGAAAAGAAAACTAGAAAAATTATTGAAATTAGAAACCAATACAAAAACTTCTTGACTAAATTACACTTATCTTCTCTAAAATTTATTAATATCTCTTACAAATTAAATTATTTATGTTTTGTGATTTCACTTACCTCCTCTTTTGTCTATGCTGTTGTAGTATGTTATTTTACCATTTTGTCCGTAAAATATTTGTCTTCATTTCAAGTATTAAAAGAACAAAATTGACCTTCTACCAATTTTATTGATACGATTCATTTACAACATTAACAATGACCCATTGCATTATTAGAGGGGTGTGTTATCACACTACCTTGAGGATGACATGATCAGTAGTAACAATCATTCTAGAAGGAATGTCAATCATAAAACCTTAACAAAAAAATAAAACTTCAATGATAATTTTTTTTTCAAAAAAAAATAATAATAATCAATTTTGTCACCTCTTGTGTTGCATAAGTGCTAATCTAAAAAAATAATAATAATCAATTTTGTCACCTCTTAATGGCACTATTGTAAATAATCCCAAAGAGATAGTCTAGTGACAAAAATTCACAAATTACATCTTACAAGTGGAGAGTTTTTTTTGCCCAAAATAGAAAAAAACTAGAAAGTCCTACAAATTACTATGGAGTACTACTAAATTTAAAATGTAAAAGTAACAAACTAATGTTTTTTACAAGGAAGAGCGGAAGTTGCCGAGGCCCTGCCAGCATGGGTTTACTTTTGCAGTTCGGCCCAACTCGAATCAAAACTTTGGATTGGACTGGCCCACTTTACACCTTCGTGCTCGTTATTTTAAAATAATAATAACAAAATAAATACAAATAATTAAAAGATCAGATCTTTAATTCCACCCAAATCGGAATCTCGGTTGCACTGACCCCTTTTAATTGACCTAGTTAATAAAATAGGTTTTAATGATAATGTAAACTACAATGAGCTTTGATGTAGTTTGATTTAATTACAAATAAATTTGAAGTTTGACCCGATTTTACAAACACTTCCCCTTTGTACAAAAATCAATATTTTTTGTCAGAAAAATTATAAAATACCCTTCAACTAAGTGGAAAAGACCCTAATACCCTTGTATTGTCATGAAATAACAAAAAAAAAACCATGTAATGGTATACCAAAATACCCTTTAAATAAATTTAGGATATATTAATATATTTTGATTTGTAATGTTGTTATAATATATGTAATCTAATAATATTTTTAAATATACACTATATTATATTAAATCAATATAAATTACAGAAACGCAAACGCATCCCCTGGTGGTGATTATGGGATACTATAAGAGGCCCAACACTACCATGTCTCCAAAAAAAAAAAAAAAAAAATTATTATTATTATTATTATCAATAATAATGATGAGAGAGCCAGAGAGATGGAAACAGAACCAAGAAAAGATTGATTACTTGGATGAACCTGCATCTGAAAATGGATTTTGTCTCAGTTTCAAACACCAAATCCACAAAAGTATGCACGAATCCTGGGTGCCCAATCTAAGAAAATGTATATTTAATTAACAAAACACAAGATAGTTATGTCTCAGGTACTTAATTGTCATTAGGCAAACAAAATAAATAGAAACCTGAATTTACTTTTTCCTTCAACCAAAACAATGGTGTTAAGGCCTTTTCTACAAGGTAGGAAGAGAAGTCTCAAAAACCTTATTTTTTTACTACTAGTTATTTACTAATTTTTTATTTATTCCTGAACAAGTACAAAAGAATAATAGTGTTGGGTGACTATATATCCACAGTTGAATAGACTAAACAAGCTCCATCATAACAATCCAACAAGATGCTCCATCAATGTACAAACAAAGAACATGCAATTGAGGAAATGAGTGCATTTGACATTTTACTATCCTACCAAGTAGAACAATTCACCATTTTCCTCCATTATGATGAAATCCCTTTTCCCCTTCTCTAGAAAAGTAACACTTTCTCTCATAATTTTGTTTAAAAAATAATAATTAGTGGGCCTAGGTTAAATTTTATCCAAAAAAAGTCAATGCATCGGAGCTGCTTAAAAAGAGGACTTACCGATCGAAAGGTCAGGATCAAAGGTCTGGAGTGCTCCACTAGTTGATGCAATCCATTCAAGCTGTGCTCAGGTCAAACATTCATATATGATACACAAATACATGTGAGAAGTGAGATATCAGCATGTCAAGAGGGGAAGCACATGGAAATGAATATGCATTAGCTGTAAAGCCTTGAAATGAGGAAAGGAATATATATTTTCATACTTACTGTTGGTAGCTAGAGACACCATCCCTCTCCAGTTTTGGGGGTGTGAGTTATCTGGGCCAGCTTCTCACTGTCTTGATAATTGAACTCCAATTGTCTGTACTAAAGAGGGTGTCTGCAACGATAAGTCTAGCTGAATACAGTTACTTGGTGTCTGTGTAAAGTCCTTTTCTTGGATAAAACACACACTAGTATGCAAAGAATGCGCACCAGTGCCAATTTAACCGACGCCAATCCAATATTCATCACAGAATGCACACAGAGCAATGAAAGAAGTACTTAAAAACAGTAATGTACAAAAATGATCCCATCATGTTAATGTTTGTAGTCAGAATGACTCCATCTGAAAGACAGTGGGTTTATTCCACTTCATGCACAAGATCGTGACCTTTCAATGATTTCACAAGGATGACAATCATTCAAAAAAAAAAACAGACCATTGGATGAAGTAATTAGAAACAATTTAAATTTTTTAATATAATAGGAAAATAACTTGTAATAGAAAAAATATAAAAACATAAACCATGTGGCTAATCCTATTCATATGGAATAAAGCCAGTGATGATGATGACAACAATAGTTCAAGAAACTGGAAGTTTGCAACAGAAACTACCCAAAGAGGCAAAAAAATAAATAAATAATGGAAGCACCTCTTTTCGATATGAACTGGTCTACAAGAGGAGTTCAGAAGCTCCCCAGGCATAACAAATGGTCCCACTAGGATTTTCTGTCTACAAGAAGATTTCATAGTTCGAAACACCTCAAATGAAAGCACCTTAATGCAACTACAGTTACTTTTAATTGAACACAGAAAAAAAAAAAAAAGAAGGCAACAGTTAGAGAGCAAATTATGACAATAATGAGGATAAATTTACTGATCAATTGCCACTACATGTAAAGAAATGACAATGACGAAATCTGAGTTTTGCTGAACTCTCTCTTACACTCTCAAGCTAGTAATGAGAAAGTATTTTGGCTAAATATGGAAACGCCAACAACTATGACTATGACATATGACAATAATTCTTGAAAGATCTATACATATTATATATGAACTTAGTTTGGTGTATCATGACCTAACCAATAAATCAAATAAGAAAATTATGGAGTTCTAGTATGATTATTTCGGAAGAACCTGAGACAATACAACAGTCAAATGCTGTTAACCAACCTTGCTAATTAATGGCCCTCAGAATCCAAATGGCATTATTTAACAAAAGAAGTTTTTTGTGCTGTAGATTATTTAACAGTTTCGACTGCTGGCCTGTGAATTACAACAGACAATAATTGTAAATAATAATAAATAAATAAAACCATTTAAATATTTAAAGATTAACACTTTTCAAGTTTTGTATTAGAAAAAATAATTGCTTTATGAATTTCTTCTTACCACAACATGCTGTTTGATGAGTGACGATAGTAAAATTTCCTTTGCATAAGGCAATTATCTTTGGGAAGAAAAAAGCAGGCTTCTTATCAAAGGAAATCAATTTTAAGACAGTTACTCCAGTAAGAGATCAAACACCATTATTATAAAAAATCTCCAAAAACCCCAATAAGGAATGCATTCCAGAAAAATCTTCTTTCTTCCGGTGCAGACGAAATTTCAACATGGAAATTGCGATGAGATTTGAGCATTTTGTGGAATCACTAATTAGCAATGACAAAAATTCTTTCTTGGACTTCATTTGATTTTAACCAAAAATTCAGTTACATTAAGTTTAAACACATTCTGAATGCAAGAACACATAGTTTGACACAATGATCTTGCACCACAATTTTGTATGGGAACTCCAGCATTTTCACATTGAATCCATTGCAGTTATCAAGAACAACATTTCTTTCCTATTGTCACGGCAGCCCCACTTTCATTTACAGTGGGTGCATAGGGAGTGTAACAAGGTTGCCCATATCCCAAGTCAATTTGCCAAGTCTCAAAAGCAGTGGTCTGTTTAGAGAGTGAGTTTCCTGATGTTGCATCTCATATTGCTCTCCTCCAGTGTCTGATTCTATCAATGAATTATCTTATTTGCCTTGGTTTGAAATATAAAGAAGAAAAAAAGTTATAATAGGGAGGTATTCATAGGAGTTCTGATATTTGTAGCCCAACATAATTTCTTTTGCCCGTTCAAAAACATACAAATAATCCCTCACTGAAACAGCTGAAAATTTTAGTGAATACTTACCAAGTCAACTTACATTCAATTCAAATTACAGTTCACCAGACATAATACAATAGTACAAAGAATAAGATTAGCATGTATAATACAAAATTCCTATTATTCATTAGTTTTGCATAATCAAGAAAACAGAGGAAAGGATTAATTTCATGAGGGATACAATCAATGAAGGGCTCTAAGCAACATATATGGCTGAATCAACATATACATTAACACTTTCAACAACAATGCAAATACAAATAATTGAAACCAATAATTAGTCTACAACAATGTGATTTGAGAGCAAGAAAATCTTACACTCTTTAGCTTCGCTTGGTTGTCAAATCAGCTAGAGACTGCAAATGCTCTCAACAGAATTTTGCATCAAACTAGCTAAAGTCAGCTGCTCGAGCACTAGAACTCGATCGAATGATCATGTCATCTCTCCTTGAGTATAATTCTGAACTTTCACCAACTGATTGGTTTCGCCTCATGCGAAAGCCACTGCCTTTCTCATTGCCACGAACCACAGTCCGAGAGCTCCTGCCAACAAACCTTTCACTAGCAATTCTAAAACTAGAACCCCCATTTGCCGATTTTGATTTAAGCTCAACTCCATCATCCTCCCCCCGAAATTCATCATTTCCAGCCATGAGATCCATCAAATTATTCCTGAAACCTAAATCAGAGTACACTCTCCGCGAATTCCTCAATGGCCGAGCACATACAGCATCCCCACCATCTTCAACACCCTTTGGCATCGAATTCAATTGGGCATTCCCTGATTCCACCGGACGTCCCACTGTCTCAACCATCAAACAGGGATTGCTAAAACCATTCCATGAATGAAGAGGAACCAATTTACTCAACCCACCAAGACTCTCAGCCACCTCCTTCATTGAGGGCCTCCGTTCCCTACAAGACCTCACACACTTAGCAGCAATCACTGCCAATTGCTTCCTCAACAAAGGATCCTTCGGAGGCGGAATCCTCGGATCATATATAGCTAAAAGTTTACCCCTTCTTATAAGTGGAATTGCCCAATCCACAATTGAAGGTGGTGAATGCCCAACATCAATAGCTTTCCTACCACTAATAATCTCTAACAACAATATACCAAAACTAAACACATCAGTTTTAGTACTCAAATTATCAGGAGTCACATACCCTGGATCAAGGTACCCAATTGTGCCAGCCGGTGGAGTTGATCGGAGCCGGAAATCATCGACATGGCACCGGAGCGCCAACCCGAAATCACCCAACCGGGCATTTAAATTCCGATCAATCAACACATTTGCTGACTTTATGTCACGGTGGATCACCGGAGGGACAGAGGAATGGAGGGTGTCGATGGCTTTTGCTGTTTGAAGAGCGAGCCGAATTCTTCGGCCCCAATTGGGTGGCCGAGGACTGGAATGAAGAACCTCGTACAGGGTTCCATTGCTCATGAACTCCACCACCAAGAGGCGATCACGAGAATCGCTTGTGAAACCCACCAAATTGACGAGTCTCGGGCTGTGAAGTTTGGAGAGTATGTCGATTTCGTTCTCGACTTCGTTGGCGCTTTCGGGTGCCGAAGAGGTGGAAAAGCGAGGAGCTGAGAGGCTGCCTCTGGAGGGCTTCTTCACGGCAACGAGCCGGCCGCCGCGGAGGACGGCTTTGTAAACCAAGCCATGGCTGCCTCTGCCGAGAAGCTTCTGGTCGGAGAAGCCATTGGTGGCTGCTTCAAGGTCACTGTACTCGAATTGTTGGATTTTGATGGGCTTTTCGATTTCTTGCTGGGTTTTCTTGGAAGAGGTTGGCGTTTGAGAATCGGAGATTGAAATGGATGATTCAGCTTTACAAGATAGATAACCCATTGATGTTGGATTAGATGCAGAGATGTGACAATATATGTATATAAATTTGTAGTGCCTGTCAATTAAACTAACATAAGCATAAAAAGTGAAGAAGCTTTTTCCAAAAGGTTTTGTTGTGTCGAGATCTTCTGGAGATTGAAAGATGTGCTCCTGCTGGGTAGCTCGTGGTCTATGGAGAGAGAGTGAGGCGAGAGAGAGAAATGGGAACTTTCGGACTATTTGGTCTTAACTTTGGTGGGTACCAACCCGAATGGAATCCAAAGATTGCCAATGCCAGCCCATAGAATGCGGATTATGGTCCTTGGATACAATAATTGAACTTTTGGACTTTTGGTCCACAAAGTTAAAAATTGTCATAAATTTTTATTTTTATTTTTCAGTAATTATACAAAAATAAATAAAAATTTGTGTCCACAAAAACAATTTTAAAATTCATGTCTTGTAGCCCGAATGTGGTGATTTGGGGTGGAGCGTATGGCCCCAATGGTTGTTAGATGCTCTTCTCCCGGAATATATAATCGAAGTTTGGTTTCAGGGAAAAAAAAAAAAAAAAAAAATTGGAATTTTTATTATTTTTCAATTGTACAATATCATTAACAAAATACAGATAAGGTGCATAGCTCATCTACCAGGCACGGATCTGCAGTGGGTTCGGTGGGGGATCCGTCCCCAGTAAAAAATTTTGTTTTTGCATTTTACATTCTTAATTTGTACTTTTTTGTATTTATGTCTATAAACTTTTGAAATTGCCCCACTGAAATTCTAAAAAAACTCCTCTATATAAATTTGTCCTTCCTCGTATGAATTTCTAGGTCCATCCTTGCTCATCACCATTATTATTTTTATTTTAATATGTACAAATGAATCGACTCAATGCATGTCTTTGTCTAAAATAAATTTGAATTGAACTTATTCGAAGTCTTTTTGTAATAACTCTCGATGTAAAATAAATTTGAATCGAGCTTTATTTAATTTGAACTAGTGTTTGATGTTATGAAGAAGCTTTATATAATCCAGAATTATTAATTAAATTCAGTCACCCCTCTTAAAGTACAATTACTAACGGTCTTGAAATGGATATTCCTGACATACAAAATTAATAACCATTAAGATCTGCTAGGAATGTCTGTTTATGCACAAAGTACACATAAAGAAAAATGTAGAATATAATAATTTATTAGCATTTTTGTTTGTCCCTAATTCATTCATTTATTTATTTTTTATTTTTTCTCTTTTGAGGTGTTGGGTCTCTTTCTTAGAACACCCTACAAGTACAATGTGTGTCTTACATACACCAAATAAGAATATAAAAAAATTATAAGAATTGTCTGGAGTGAATTCGAACTCTCAAATTATGATTCGTCATATTATCCAATACGCAACGTATTATCCGATACGAGACCCTTTTTAAAGTCGATACGCGATTCGTATTGGCCAATTTACACTGATTTTGTCCGAGTCCGTTACACCGCAACCGCGACCGATATTACTACCGTGACCGATATTGCCAACCATGTGACTCATCCTTCTCAATGAATTTGTGAATTCAACCCGTGATGAATTTTCTGAAATAGCCCTAAATGTTGAACTTGAGATCCACTGGAGATCCGGATCTAAATGTCCTTTTAAGGTCCCAAAAGTAATTTGAAAAGTTGTCACTATGCAGTAGTCAAGATGGTAATGGTTTTGAATTGTTTACTGAAACAGAAAGGGCAACAAAAACCTTAGCTCTTTGGATGCTTTTACAGTGTTTCAAAATGAAGCAGTCTGATGGTCTCTCTGCTTTAGAGCAACAGGCTGTGAACTGCAACAGCTCTTTTTCCAACATTCATTGGCGCCAATTTCACCACACTTGATAAGCCAATAGTGATTTGCATGCTACAAAAAGGGTATTTTGGGCATGAATTGTACAGTTTCACAATACAAGCCCATATTGATGTGAGCGGTGAGCTACTGTAGCTGCAAGATTGAAGGTGTAGGGTCGTTTTCACACTGTTCTACAACCCCATTGGTGCAATGCCACAACCTTCTAAGATTATGATTGATTTATAGAGACCGCTAACAATTAGGACCACTGAACGGTATAGTCTTGGGAGCACCGAATTGGCTCCTTTGACCAAATTTCATTTATTAATTCCATCGTCAAAACGTCGATTCAATATTTTCAAATATAACTTCAATGTGTCAGTTTATCAAATAATGGAATTCAATAGTGGCAAAGATTTATTATTATAGCTCAGAAATTTTATTCCTGTCATTCTTCGAAAGATGTTAAAGTTGGTATTGTGTCCTTTTTGACTGAAATGGTATCGCCAAATAAATCTTGTCATTCAAGCAGATGTAAATCCAAATAATAAATAAACAATATATATATATATATATATATGCTTATGTAACACAAAGGGGGAAAAGAAAGGGAAAAAACAAAAAGGGAAAAAGCAAACCAGCCAAAACCAAATCAAACAAGATAGGACCTGTGATTTGCACCACAGGAGGGAATCCAGATCAAACGTCAACGTTTTATGGCACAGGATAAGTCCTGTGATTTTCACCAGAGGAGGGGATCCGGATCCATCAAACAAAACGAGTGTTAACACATAAATAAAAGATGCTAAAAACAATTCTTAAAACCATCAAACACTTTGGATGCAACCTATCAAAAAAAACCCTTTGAATATAAGTCAGTTGAAAAAAAAGGAAGGAAACTATTCTAATATATCATCATTATCATTGTTTGAGTCTTGAGGGTAGGTTTTCATGGGGAGGAGGGGTGGTTGCATTGGGATATCAAATTGACCAAATTATAGGATCCCAATTCTTTTCTTCTTCCAAACTTGATTTGTTCTCTCTCCACTTATAGTTTTAACCATTTACTCACAAAAGATAGAGAAATTAGTCACTGGCAAAAATGTGATTATTGCAACACCAATCTCAAAAAGGTCAATCAAGAAAGTAGATGCCAACAAGAAAGTGAAAAAAACAGGAAAAGGAAAAGAAAAAGATATGTAAGAATGAATGGAAGCTTCATCCAAAGAGTAAAGGCATGCTATAACTGGCATTAGACTTTAAAAGTGCTAATCTAATGATGCTATGTTGAAATTATGTATGCAAATGTACCTTCTTTATGTATACTGCAAGCCGCTGGGATTCCTCATCTTTTGTTATCCTGTGTGTCGATTCTGTACAAAAGCTGAAGAAGTTTGGTGGACTATGTAGTCCTTCGTGTCGAAAATGATATTCAGTATCCCTTCTTGTGATTGAGGAATAAATTAGAAATTCAATGCTAAAATAATACAAAACGAAGGTCAAGTGGACTGCAAAGCAAACAATCATGTCTACATCTGGCCAAGACAGCATTTTAATGAGTTTCCAGAACCACCACCACCGGGGGACCTTCTCATATCATGTAACTTCGTAGATCTAATAATAACTCTTTAATATGTCTACAAAACTATATAAATGAAATGGGGGCATATTTATAGTTAAAGCAAGCAACTATATTATGAACTGGCATTTCGACTAGATTAGAAGACCTACCTAGTATAAACCATAGTCATGAGAATGATAATTAAGAACAGGGAATGCGAGGAATACAAA
>JAOTQH010267129.1:0-10900 GCA_025631255.1 Cornus kousa | reverse complement strand
AATATTCAACGCATTATTTAGTATTTACTATTCAGTTTTAGGGTTTTCTCGTAGCCATAAACAAATTTCCAATTAAAGTTCATTGTAGGGTACAATTTTTAATGTTTTATCTTTTATTTTATTTTATTTTTATAAGTATAGTGTGCAAATTCATTTACGCCCACTTTCAGTCTATAGACCTACGAGGCTATGAAAACCCCCCACACACAGCAAAAACTAATAAATCATGATTCATCGAGTGATCTATATCACATATTCTGATTCCCTATTTTTTGTTTGACAATATAGGAGTAGCCTCTAAAAAATAATAATAATAACACCTTCCAATACATGCATGAATAGATAAATGAATCATAAAGCATAAATGTCAAGCTAAATTGAGCTGGGTGGATTTACCACAACATAATCTCTAAAATGCAAAGCTTTCTCGGGAACCAAACATAGAGCAAAGTGTATTTCTTTTAAAGCACTGCACGAGGAAGCAATCAATTCCAATAGACAATTGAAGATATCAAAAGTTAGCTGGGCCGGGTATGACCCAGCCCACTGAAAACCAGACCTGGAGAAAGCTACTAACCCGGTCAGACGGTAGCCCATCCGGCCGAACTCGCTAAAACGGTGTCCAGACCCAAAGTGAAAGGGAAAGATATGAATCCATATCCAAAGGGAAGCCCAAGGAATCGACCCAACAAGGAGGATGAAAGAGGAAGGTTCAAGAAGACTTGTAAACTCTATAAATAGAGGAAAAAGTGGTTGAAAGCATTTTGAAGTGTGAAAATATCTTTTTGGAAGAGAGAGAGAAAATTTTCTGTTACTTCAATAATAATGGGAGAAATAAGGACATTTGGAGGCATACCTCGCCAGAAGTCAGACACAAGCTCAAAATCAGGGCCCAACTTCCCTTGATGTTCGTTTCATTTGGCCACCATGACTTGTGTTAAGAAATTACTTAGATAAGTAACACAATCGAAGCCAATCTAATATTAAGATAACAGAATAAGAAAAAAAATGGTTGATTTTCTTGAAATGATTGTACATCAAACATGTATATCATGTATATCAAATTGCTTGCAATATATGTTGCCACCACCAAAATAAGTAGTTTTGAATTTGACTTAAATAATTTTGTTTGAATTATAATGGGGTTGACCCGAATCGATACGATAATTATTAAACGTATCATTAATCCGTTCATAACTCGACTAGATTTGTTTAACTAAACATATCAAAGTTGTGTTAAAAATAATCGATTTGCTAAATATGTTGTGTTTGTGTCAAAAATAACCTTAATATTGTAAAATTTTAATTATGTCTTAGTGTGTTATCTTAACTCATTTATTCTACAAGTCACGTGCTACGTGTTATTTTTATTCCTTAACATGAACATAATCACGTTATGTTCATTTCGGCCCATGGAAGCATGGCAGGACAGAAAGGGCTTCCATATTCACAATAATAAACCCTTCTTCTCATTGAGAGACGACAGAGCCCGGCCTCCTTGATCATCTTCATCAAACAAAAACGTAATCTAGCACTAAGTAATAAAAACATAATTTACAAAATGTCCAATTCCTTGGGAAGCTTACTTTATTGTTTGTGACCACTATTGTAATAAATACATCAATCAAGAACACAAGTAATAAATTAATAAAAATAAATAAATACACCACACAAAAAAAATACCAAAATTTACGTGCTCACCGTAAAACTTCCATCCACAATGACTGAACCAAAATTCGGGGTACCACTTAACAATCACTACATGCACATCTCCTTAAGCTTGGTGCACCTGAACTATATATATATATATATATATATATAGAAATATTGCTTATCATAAATAAGAGGGATTTAAAGTGATAGTTATTCGAAGTATTAGGAAGGATTAGTTCACGAAGAATAATGAAATCCATCCACTTTAATAAATAAGTACGTCAAATTATTCAAGTGTGTGCCATGTGGTCAGAAAATTGAACTTATCATATATATATATATATATATATATATATATATATATATAATTTTAAACTCTTGACTTTCGTATCACAACATACATAAATATTAACGTTACACCAATGAGTTTACTAAATTAAAGTTATGCCATCCTAGTGGAGTAATTGTGGTAGGAACAAGATGATAATGAGCACTTTCTTTCTCTGGTGCATAATGACATTATACTTGCTTTTTTTCCTTCACTACGTATGCACTTTTCTTTTTTCTCACATTTTTATTTCATATATTGATTTATCCTAGTAGGAACAAGATGACATGCTCGATCACTTCCTCCTATTCATCACGCAATACCATTAATTTTCTCATTTTGTTAGTTTTAATAGTTTTTATTTTATTTTATTTTTATTTTTTCAACGAAAGTAGTGTCGGCTTTCTTAAAGCACTCAATAATCTATCACCAGACAAATACAAATTTTGTGACAAAAATATGACCATTTGAGAAAAGAACCTGACCGAATAAACAATAAGATTTATATCATTTTTTTTTTATAAAAAAAATTAATTTAATTAAATTTTGTTTATAATAAATTTACGTACTCCTCCTAAAAAATTACTCGCACACTTAATGCAGATTTTTGGTGATATTAACTCTATATTTAATTGAAAATATAAACAGATATAACTAGACTAAAATCATTTATGTTCCTCTCTCAAGAGATAGATTTTATTTATTTTATTATTATTATTATTCCTTCCGTCTCAAAATAGATATTCACTTTGTAAATTGTGACTCCCTAAATAGATTTTCACTTTGAGATTTCCTGAGTGCACATCTATTTTGGGATGGAGGGAATTTATTATTTTGTGTCTCTCAAAGTAACTCATAAATCATGTTTAGAATATGGAGGGTGTGTGAGAGTGAGGGAAATGCATATGAAATCATGCTAGCTATAGTCACGGTTTAGGAGGTCCAAACTGTTGCCTAGGGTCTCCAATTTAGAAAGAACTCAAATTTAAGACGTAGGTAAAAAAAAATAATAATAAGTAAATAAATAAAAAAATTAAAGGGACCAGACACACTTAAGTCAAACACACTTTACTCTTCTCTTCTGTTTCGTGAACGAGCCCTAGACATTCGTTCTCTTTGATATGAAGTTGAATTTTAATTTTTATCACTAAGTTGTGTTTAACATTTTTTATTATTATTTTATGGAAAATCAATCGTGCTCTTTGTAAATCACTAAGATCGAGTTTTATTTTGTGTGTTTTTAACATTAATATATTTTATGTATTTATCGTCTCATTTTAATGAAAATTTAACTTCTATAATTTTTTGCATGTGTAAAATCTTACGTATAAAAGATTTCACATTTAAAGCATTTAAAAGATTGCATAATTTCTATATTCGGTACTAGTCCTCAACCAAAAACAAAAAATGCATCATAAGCCACGCATGCACACGTGAATGTTAAGGAGGATCCCACATCATGCTTGCACATATGTAATTAGTAAAGCGGAGTTCTAATGTCTTCAAAATTAATATGGAGATTATAGTAAAAGTTGGAAGATTCTAAACTATTGAGAATCTTATAAAGATTTTTGTAGTGTGTAAAAGGTTCAAGAACAATAGAATTTTGTAGATGTAAGTATTAGAAAGTACGCATCAGACTTATAAATAGGGTTGTAGTGTGATTTGTAGCCAACCAATAATAGAATTATTTTCTTTGGTTATATATGGATTGGATTAATGTTGAGAGAAAGAGGGATCGAATTCCATTAATTATTAGCCCAAATTCATTTCTAACATTTATATTCCAATTATATATGAGCTTATTTCAACCTAATTCACAGATATATTGAAAGCAATAAATAGGAAGAAAGAAATTCTCAAATAGAAAAACAAATTATGTCCTCTTCCTTTGTTCTCGAGATGAAGGAGAACAACCTTCGAGTTGTTGGGGCTCGCCCGTCTATGATACGTGAAGGAGACGGTGGAAGTTCACTATTTTGGAGACTTTTTAACACATTATCACATTTATGAGTCTTTTCAACTTCGGTACACTCAAATCTAGTGATTTCATATGTAGCAAGTGATTATTATAGTACACTTCATATGTAGTACAATTTATTTGGATAATACTACCTGTAATAATGAGACACTTGAAGGACAAATTACTCCTACATTGTGAAATGTCTCAAGAAGTAAAGTTTTAGAAATTGTTTTAGATGGTTTTAGCAATTGTCAAACTCCTCATGACTTTGATCATTCATATTTTAGCATAACAAATAAGAGGGGATATACATTGTTGGGTATTTGTGTCCAGGATTTATGAGCTAGATAAGTCACCATTGACATGCTTACTTCTTTTACAATAAAATGAAGTTATGAATTGGTGATGGTGATGGTGATGGTGATTGGGTATTTTAGGTAATTCAACCTAACTTGACTTGGAACCAAACTCCATTTATATAAAGTACGCTACTATATTAATCAATGATTAGAAACACCCACCAACCCCTTATTTGAGTTCCAAAAGTCAACTAAAAAGCCCCAATGAGAGGTGGAGTAACTCAAAGATCACAATATGTCATTTGTTTTGTGGTGTTTCTTCTTTACCATTTCTTGCCGGTCGCATTTTAGCATGTCAAACTTACGTTGCTACATCAAACTACAGTTAATGAATTAACATCATAAATCATGCTAAGACTAGGACCCATACGCCCTCTTTTAGCAGTTATGGTATATCATATCCACTTTGGTAAATCATATCCCTAGTCTATATGTTATATAAGGGTAGAACTAATCAACGTAATGACACAGAAAATGCAATTAGCATGCCATACTAAACATGCAGCAACATTCAATTTCTTTAACGGAAACATCAATCATTTCCATTCTCAAAGAGCAATTATAGAAAACCTGCAAGAGAAAAGTTGAAGGGGGAAGGAGTGTTAAAACAAGAATTTGACAAATATAAGGTAAAAAAAAAAGGCCGATAGTGAATGTTATGAAATGATATGCCCCACACGTGTCCCAAGGACACGAGACATTCTCCTAGTAAGTGGTTAAAGTTGTTAAGAAAGCATAAAAATCGCTCAGTTCCGTTAAATATATGAGTACAGATTATGTTGGATGGTAGTAGCATGGGGTTTCAGATGTGGAAACCACCATGGTTCAGCCACAAGCATCAACCACAAACCAACTAAAATCAGAATGCATAATTAAGACGATAAACAATAATGAAACTCAATCAAAGAAATACACAAATTTTCACCTAGACAATTTCTCAAACACTATGCATGCACACGAGACACCCCTAAAGCCTAAAAATATTGTGCAGTGACCTTCAATCTATCTCAACTTTGGAGACCAAAAATTATTATTATTATTTTTAAAATAAAAAAAAAATGCGCATAGACACGATGCCAAAAATATTTTCCAATTATTGAAACAATATTTGCGCAAAATATGAAAATCTTGTACAAAAATATAAAACCAACTCTGCTAGAGTGTTTATGGAGGAAAAATTGAACTTTTTGCTTCATCTACCTATAATAAATCCTAGAGCTGAATAAGGATGGTTTCAGTGTTTCAAATTTTTGCCTGAGAAGACCGAGAAAAAATAGAGTGATTGATTGAGGTTAATCGCTGCTAAAACCCTAATTTCGGAGAAGAAGAAGTGTATACAAGTCTCGCCAAGGTTCATCTATTAATATATCTCTGATATATTTTGGAATTTCAATTGTGAATCTAACTTCTTTTTTTTCGCGGGAGATGTGGACTGATGTTTAAATGAGTTTTAGATCCGAATCATTATTAAGTTGAATGAACGGTTTCTAGTAAAGCCTAATTAAAATGTTAGAAGAGTTTGTCCAACGTCGAATCTAAACTCAAAAAAAAAAAAGGTGATAAAATAAGTAGGTATGTAGAAACATCATCTGTCTCGGTAATTAGAGTCTCATCTCTACTCACTGCCAAAGAAAGAGCAAAATTAGCTTTCTTTGGACGTGTATACCACATCTGGGACTCAGATGAAACAAACTCACGGATCTTCCGAGAAACCCCAGCAACTCAAAATGGATTCTCTCTGTAAAAATTAGAATTAGGGCAAATCTTCATTCTTCAAGTCTAAAGTTCAGTGTTGAGGTCTGCCGCCGAGCTCTGACTAGATTTTCAACATAAGGTCTTCTATGGAATCTAATATGGAAAGCTCATGTCTCTTCTAACGAGGAAAACATTACTCAATGCAGGATTGCAGTCCATCACCATAATTCACCATTTCAATTATTCAAAAAAAAAAAATTCCATTATGTGTACTTTGCCTTCTAAAATAGAAGGTCAGGGATTGTGGGAGTGTCAGTCTTTTGCCAGGATTTTCTATTTTAAAAAAAAGAATGTATATTAAAAACATTTCATCAATAGTCTTAGTATATAAAATTTGATATTATTTTGCATAAAGTAGTCTCATTTGTGCATAAGTCATAAGTTGCTCTCATGCTAATATTGTAATTGACTCACCGTGCTAAATGAGCATATGGATGTGGAGTACTATTAAACCATCTTCACTTAGTTCCGGTTTTTTTTGTCGAGAAAACTGCTTAAGTTGAGGGACATGACTAGAGGGATAATAAGACACAAAATTGGGAACCGGAAGGATACAATGCTATGGTTGGACTACTAGTTACCAATTAATGGTCCAATCTCTACATAGTTAGGCTTCTCTAATACGAAAATTCAACTAGACACACATGTCAAAGTTGACAGTCTAATTTCCAACAATCAGTGGACAGTTCCACCTCCTTTGTAGCAAGTTCACTTGTTACAGTCTCATTCTTTTATTACTCGACTACAAAGCCTTCCATCCCCAGCATCCTCAAAGGGTTTTTCATTAAAACACACCATGGAGTACTTCACACCTCCCTCTTTGGAATTTGCGCGCTCAATTGGGGCACCACTTTACGGTTCAGTCATCATATTCCAAAACATGGTCACATAGCATGGCTTGCGGTAAAGAAGAGACTTTACATGCACACTGGATTCTAAACCAATGCTTAACAAGCATTACACTAATGCATACTACTTGTGCCCTCTCTGACTGGAAATCAATGGACCACCTATTCTTTCGCTGCAGATATAGTAATATTGTGTGGGAGTTTTTGCAACATGCAGCTGGTTTCAACATTAAGCCAAACAGTTGGGTGGATCTCATTGACTTGGACTCAAAAGGCATTTCATCGCTCATAAGCTACTTCTATCTGCTGCCATCTGCTTCATTTGGCATCAAAGAAATGTAACAAATTGATCAACTTCTGCACAGCATATAATATGTCTTATTAAAAGTTGTATTAGGGATAGATATATTTGCGTCAACCAAATTGAAGAATAGTACATCAGCTCTTTTTGAAGGGGGTTTTCTTATTGATTGATTGATTCATTTTATGTTCTACTTGATCTTTTGCAGGTCTTGCATTCTGCAATTACTTATGGTAGTTATCTTAGAGCTTATGAGGTAGTTGTTGTACTGTAGGACTTCTTGGTCATTTTTTTTTATACAAAGCTTACCCTTTCTATCAAAAAATAAAAAAAATTAAAAAATTCAAGACAAAGGTCTCTCTTCTTACTTATTTTTTATTTTTTTGCTGAAGTAAAAGTGCCACAATTGTGAAGTACAAGTGTAAATTTTCACATTGGTGCAATAAAATGCCACGACTTGTAAAAACCAAAAAAAATAACCAAAATCACTTAAATATTATATTTCGAGGCCCATTTACGTATTTTGGCATACTGTCGTCGCTAAATGAATATTGAAATGCAGAATAAAGGTCACTTTTAATTTTTTAGCAAATCTTGTGCATTATAAGTTTTACATATTGTAAAAATGAAAAAAAAAAAAATTAAATATTTGGAATCACTTTGGTTTTTTTTTTTCCTAATTAATACTTACACACTCTCCAGTCATTTCAATGAATTATTTGCACCCAATAAGAATCGAATCTTAGACTTAATAATTGGAATCACTTTAATAATGCATATCTCACCGAAATATCTCACCGGAGAGGATGAGTTTGCTAATGAGTGGTGGTCGTGACGTGACGATGGTGGTGACTCACCCGCAATGTCTTCTTGCCGGAGAGGATGGCGAGTGTTGGTTGAGGTGCAGCGGTGGTGATGATGCTGGTTTAGAAAGGATTTATGGGCAGTAACATTATTTTCAGAGAGAGGGAGAGAAAGATGTAATTGGGGGTATGGGTGAGGGGTAATTTAGACCTAAAATGTATAGGTACTTGTCATTACACTCGTTACTTGTGTATAAGTTGTCATTACTTATTACATATGTATGAGTTGTCGAATTACATTGTCTTAGTTGATATTAAAAAAATAAAAAAAAAATAAAAAGTTCGATTTTTTCACACACTTTTTTTATCGGTTAACTTTTAAAAATAGGCTCTAAAACTGATCAAAAATAAAAAATTTCCTATATTATATATAAAAACTAAAAAATATACTACAAGATATTAAAAAGTCACTCTCACAAGCACAAAAGAATAATCTTGAAAACGATTCCAGAGGGAACGACAACCATTATGTGTATACATGGATCTAGTAAATTAAGGCAGCTTCATAAATACGCAAGGAGAATCCAAGCCTCATAGAGAAGTATGGTGAAGAGTCCCCATTCACCGATTGAATCAGGGTGGACCCACGAGCTCTTCATGTGTTAAATCCGAATAGATAATATCAACTGGTCTTTTTTCTTTTTACCACTAAAAGCGAGTATTTGCCATCCTAACTTTGAGCAGAGTTAATTTTGGGAATTTAATATTTTTAGGGGATATAATATACAAATTTCTATATATATGTAAAAATAATTTAAAAATTCATATATATTATATAGGACGGGCATGGGGGCACATGCCTCCCTAGGCATATATTGGCTCCGCAGAGTTGGGGTAGCTAATTCCAAAACTCTTATAACAATGTCACTGGCACTGTTACGCTTAAGACCTTAAATCCCCTGCTATTCTACTTAGTCTCGCAATTAAATAAAATATAGAGAGGTCAGAAATTTAAGTTTCAGAGAAGACGTGTTTATGAGTATCAATCCGTCTTAATATTGTGTATAACAGATTTTTTAAAAGGGCAAAGTAGAATTTAGACAAACCCGCCTTGTCATTCCTACTACACTATTTAATTTTAGTCATGGAATTAAGATGGGAAACCTACAGTACTAAGTCTCTACTTTTAAAAGTAGAGAGATTAGGGGTTGGAGCCTCAGGTTTGTGTGTGAGTACCCAACTATTAAAAAAAAAAAAAAATGGAAATATTTTGTCACGTAATTAACCTGTGAACAAATTTGGAACCTTCCTAAATAGTAATTTTCTCTAAAATCTCATTCCGATATGGAAACTTAAAGCCTCTCATGCAGCTCTGTTCCAAACAGGATTAGAGTATTGCCAATGATCAAGACCTCTATATATATGTACATACACATATATTGATAGGTAAGTCTTCTGTCTCCACAAAATTAAAGTCCTTTGAGTGAGTGCATGCATGATGCCGCCTGCAGTGACAGTTCCACCCTACAATTCCTCCGACTACGACTGCTCTGTAACTGTTGCTGCTAGCCACATATATCAGTATCTTCCTGGGAAACAATTCTCCGACAAGGCTCACGTGAGAGTCGTAGTCCTAGTTCGTTACGTATCATCAGACACAAGTATTGAACGCGACTTCGAAGGCCATCATACCTGCACAAACTTCAAGTTCCCAGTAGATAAGTTGACTTCGAATTATGGTACGCCTTCGTTGCCGTCATGGGACATTATATCACTAATGGTTGATATGATGAACATCCCTTTTCCATTAGAGAAGCTTCATTGGAGAGAGGACGAAGACGGCCTCCGTGGCCCCACCACTTCATTGACGAACCAAGATGATGTGATCAAAAATATTCTGGATTATGTTCGTCGCATGAATACAGGTACTCCTAAATACACACCTTTAAACAAACAAGGTTGTTATGCAAGACCAGTGGAGGTGAGAATTGAAAAAAAGGTGACTCTGCCACATCATGAGTTCGAGGCATGGACCACTTGGGCCGACGAGCAAAAGAGAGTTGATGGGGTGAAATTTGAGGAGGAGTATAGGGAGGTCGTCACCGAACAGCCTTTAAGGGAGTTAAGAGTTCTATCCTCAGCAATTAGAGATGTTGCTGCAGACATGCTATCACCAGGTAAGGCATTGGAGAAGGTGAAATTCAAGGGTGGTGGTGGTGGTGGTGGTGGTTCTGATGATCATGAGCATTGTTGCTCGATATGCATAGAAGAGTTCTTGGTTGGCTCAGAGGTCAGTCGTATGCAATGCGGTCATCTCTACCATGAAGACTGCATTCTAAATTGGCTGAAGAAGAATCACAGGTGCCCTTATTGTCGCTTCAAATTGATCTCTGTAGGGGATATCCTTGACGTTCAAGTTGGTTTCCATGGTTGGCTTTATTAGGTTGTTGATATCCCTCTCCTTCTTGACATTCAACTTTCATTTTTTATGCTTAGTTTTTTTTTATTATTATTATTATAAAAATCAAATCCAACCCATACAAGTAGCACAAACAATGTCAGAGTTGCATGTTATTTGAGTGGAGAGTGTATACAATGTTTGGAATTGTGTGTGTTCTGGACCTCGTAAATAAAAAACATAGATGTTATGAACGGTGTCTGGTCTAATTAGATTTTTATTTTAGAGTTATTTTTTTATTAGGTAATTTCTTGTAAGACAATTAGAATACTTTCAAACAAGAAATTGAGTGTGGACCTCTGTTTATTGTTTTTTTATTTTTCCATTAGGTAATATCTTGTTAGACAATTAGAATACTTTCAAACAAGAAATTGAGTGTGGACCTCTGTTTATTGTTTTTTTTTTTTTTTTTTTTCCTGACTTCTATTATCC